>JBBPBX010021122.1:0-27515 GCA_038048925.1 Garcialebias charrua | reverse complement strand
GCTAGTATCACTCAGGGGCTGTTTACACGGTGCATATTTTGAGTGAAACCGTTCCTTTCTCTCTGCGGTTCTGCTCATCATTTACACAACACCACTGGCCCCCCTATTTGAATCTGGATGTTTCTGAAACCACCTCTCACAGTGGAGGTTTTTCGCTGACCCCCCGTTGATAACATAAACATCTCCCGCTGAGCTTTTGTTTGAACTACATGCACGTAGCACGCACGCGCGGACAGCCAGGTGAACAGGCAGGCGGACATTTCACGCGTCACGCTACACAATAACATATATGCTAAATAATAACAGTTTAACAATAATAAACAGTATTTATATTAGCGTGGGAGATATATAAAGTTATCTGAGCTAAATTAATCTATCTGGACTCGTTACGTAATTTAAATGATGCGTAACATGTTGCGTATTATTAAGTTGAAAATGAACACACCAGGTTTATTTTGTATGTTTTTATTCAACACCACAAACTGTTTGTCACACAAACACTGATAATTTAACTGAACACTATTAAAACACGTTAACTGAACTGTTAACTACGTTAATGAACTGGACTCTGCTGTGTGTTCATCCTGGTCCCACATCAGAACCGGTCCGTTTGTTGGAACGACAGCTTCTCAACCTCGCAGAAAAAATAAAAAAAATAAAAACTCAGTTTGTTGTTGTGTGATCAAAGTAAACACAAGCAAACATTATATTAAGAATGTTGATTTACCTGCTGTAAATCAGCTGATTATCACGGATTAAAGTTTGACATCGTCGACTGAGTTCTGGTCCACTCAGCGTCTGGTGTGGAGCTTGTTAGATGAAAAGGTCCCACTTGGTGTCAAATCTGTCGACTCTTATCCAAATTCCAGCTTTAACTTGTTAACTTGTTGACAACAACTTGTTGTTAGCTGAACTTTTAGCCCCAGAGGAAAACAGACGAGGCAGCACGCATGCGCATTAGTGAAGGTTAAAAAATTCACAGCGTCATCTAATGGCCCGACATGGTACCTACAGTGAATTCATGAGGGCGGGGGGAGTCATATCCACAGAATTCGCTCGTGTCAGCGCAAATCTTTTTCCTCTAATTTAACATACCCAAAACCTCCGTTTCCCCCCACAGTGTCCGTGTAAACAGGGCCTAAGACTGAAGAAGTCTTTCCGAGGAAAGACGAAATGTTTCTACAATTTTTTTGTTTTGTTTTTTTGAATCTCCAGAGGACCAGACTGAACTTTTTTAGATTTGATGAACCACTTCATCAATGTAAAGGAAACACTCAAAATGTAATCATTGGGTGATCAACTGACCCTAAATCAAGATGGCCACCACAGAACTTGAGAGATCTCGTTTGTCTTTCTTATTTCTCCAGTTATTTTTGAGGCAAAAACAGGAAACAAGAATCTTTAACCTTTAGTCATTGTCTTTAACCCTTTAACCACCTCACCATGAAAAACTCTAAGAATTTTATTTTTTTTTTCATTTCTGATCTCCTTGGGTGACTGATGACAACAATCAATGTTTTTCTTTAACATCCCATACACTTTAGTGTCCATTTTGTGAAACTTGCTAAAAAACAAATTATAATTAGCAACTTCTACCTGAGCTTGTAGTATAAGTAGGCTACACCAGCTAGTTTTATTTTATTCAAACAGTAGTGAGATTATGTCTACGTTTTTCTCTTTTTTTAATCATAGTAACGTAGCTAAACTTGTAAAGCATCAAAAGTAAGGAGTAGGAAAAATTCCTTCAGCATATTCATAATGTAGTAACACAAAGTTTTTGTGTTGCATCAAGGCCGGAGCCACAATACTTAATTTAAACCCTGGGAGGACTACAGCTATATTATTTTTAGTAAGGCCTTTATCATCAAAATGTGTAAAAATAAATATCCAAACTTTTCAAAGTTTACCCAAAAGCAGTCGACGCCATGCTTGATGTCCTGGTTTTTCACTTCCTGGTTGGAGGAGGAAAGCTTTTACTGTCACAGTGTCATCTGGTGGATCCTTTTAGCATTACATACTTTAACTGATTGGTAGAGATGGCTCAATCAGAGTTAGGTTAGGTTCTCCCTTCTTTGAAATGACTCAAAGTGTGGTCCAATTTTTATTAGACCAGGCATGATGAGCATATGTTCACAACATGTATAGATATTCCTGTTCCAAACAGTTTTCTGCTGTGACAACATTTCTGATAATCATGACCCCAGTTCTTGATTTCAACACAAACACTCACTTGGATTACTTGAAATAAATACATCTTTTTATGTCCCTGGTTCTGTTACAGCCAATGCAGCAGCAGCGAGGAAAGAAGTGATCAAAAACAAAATCCGTGCCATCGGGAAGATGGCCAAAATGTTCTCTGTCCTGCGGTGGGTTGAGTTCCACTAGTTTATATTTATACTGGATATGTTCATGTGTGTGTATGTATGGATGGTGTGTGTGTAAATGTTTCTTTTTTACTTTTAAAGAAATTGTCACCAGATCCTCTCTTTTCTTTCTCACCTGCCTCTGAGCTCTGGAGTTTAAATCTACAAGCATGTGTTTGTATGTTTGCAGGTGTGCCGCGTAGGGAAGTGTGTAATCCTCTGAAAATCTCTCCTTACCACCTGCTCTCTGTTTCTTTTTTAACCCACTCACGTCTGCCACCCTGCCACAAACACTCTCTGTGTCTGTGTCTCTCAGAGAGGAGAGTGAGAATGTCTTGACCCTGAAGGGTCTGACTCCTACAGGCATGCTGCCCAGTGGAGTGCTATCTGGGGGCAAACAGACCCTGCATAGCGGTAAGTGTTTCACACACATGCACAAACACTTTCTCCAGTTTTTCCCTTTAAAGCACACCTACAAAAAAAGATATCTCAGATGGAAATCAGCACCAGAGCACACAGATGGTTAAAGCTGCTGTTTTCTCCTCTCATCCTTTAACCTCGCTCACCTCGCTCCACCTCACCAGCACTGAGGATACTAACAGCTTGCCGCTGGTTGTATTTGTATATGTGAGGGCAAGAGCGAGTCAGGAATTCACAGAGCATAGGTAGCAGTGTTATAAAAATGTTCAGAACCCTGGGAGGACTACAGCTATATTATGTGCATGCATGTTAGAAATAAAAGCAAGGGCTGCTGCTAACACCAAATGCTCCCAATGCTGCCTCAGAGACGCTCTGAGGGCTTTACATGTTCAAAGCCTGAAACATGCCCCTGAGTCTGACTTTACAACTTTTTACTTGGATTTCTGTCTTCAGTTCGTAAAGTTTAGATCCGGATTGAAAGGCTCCCATGTCATGTGGATGTTGAGGGCTAGTCTTTTGTCTTGCCTTCTTTCATGTTTTTGAATGTTCCTTTAATATTTGCATTGATAAGACCTCTTTAATCACTCTAAAACAGGGGTCTGCAACCTTTCCGATCAAAAGAGCCATTTCTGCCCCTTTGTTCACTAAATTAAACGTGGCCGGAGCCACAATACTTATTACAACTGGGATTCTCAACTGGTGGCACACAGACCACTTTAAAGGCCCCATAGCTCTGCGTTGGGCCTAACGCCGCTCGACGCCGTGCGAACGCCGCGGCACAAGCCTTTGAATGCGGGCGTGAACGCGCCAAGCTCAAATTTTACGACTGCTTACGCGCGCGCGTTGTCTCACAATAAACTGCCCGGCGGCGGACTGTTTTGTATGTGACACAAATGTATTAAATTCCCCTTCTTCATCCCTGATCTGGACTTTTCTTTTGTTTTTTTTTGCCAAAAGTCAAGTGATCTCTTCATCCTCCGATGAGGAGGAAATGAATGAATTTGTCACGAGCGAACTAAACTCATGTCCAACGTGGCTGCGCGAGGTTCTAAATATTTCCTGGTGTTCTGGTGTGCTGGACCAGCGCTCCCTGTTTTTATTTTATTTTTTAGAACTTTTTATTAACATATAAACACAAAAACCGCTGCGCAGCCTGTGCCTTTTTTTCCCCCACCCGACCTGTCAATCAATTTAGTAGGCGTGTCAGCAAACTACCAATCAGCTACCTCAATTTGTCCCATAGGTAAATGCTCCGCCCTGCTGTTGTGCTGGACCCTCACGCTGAGGGTGCAGCACGCGCGCGTCAAGCGGTGTTCGGCCCAACGCAGAGCTATACTGCGGCCTTAAGTTTGTTGGAGGGAGCTTTTCTGGACAGTAGAGGTGATTTTATAAAACTAAAAATATCTGATGATTTTTAACATTTATTGATATTTTTACATTCTAAGATAAAATAAAAGACAAGACTTGTAAAGAAGGAAAAAATAATAAAGTTTTTGTCCAGTTTCTATAAAAAACTAAAACAATAAACTATACATTCTTATGTGATTTTTAAAAATTGTAGATAAATTACCATATTTTTCGGCGTATAAGTCGCTTCGGCGGCCGTGGCGTAGTGTTAATGGCAGTCGTCCCCCGATCGGAAGGTTGGCGGTTCGAATCCCGGTTCCCCACACCATGTGTCGTTGTGTCCTTGGGCAAGACACTTAACCCCGAGTTGCTCCCGGTAGGACTGGAAAGCACCTTGCATGGTAGTCTGCCGCTACCGGTGTATGAATGTGTGTAGCATTCAATGTGTGTAGCGTTTTGAGATTTTCACTAATGAAAAGCGCGTTATAAATTGAATTCATTATTATTATTATTATTATTATAAGTCGCATTTATTATGCGTCACCACTGACCCGTCATCTTTATTTAATGGTCCAAACAGCTTTATTTTGCCTGGGCTGCAAAGCATCCATCCATCCATTGTGGCCGGAGCCGCTAGCTCTCCAGCGTTCTTCCACATGCACTGAGTAAAACGAGCACACACGGGAGGACTCGCTGTTGTAGTTCTTAAAAATTCAAAGCGTCAGTCAAAAATTGTGTTACGAATATAGAAAAAAAAAACATATATAAGTTGCTTCAGCGTATAAGTTGCAGGACTGACAAATCTATGCAAAAAATTGCAACTTATATGCCGGAAAATACGATACGTATCCTACTTTGAAGAAATAAAGCATAAAGTGAAAGTGAGTATGTTTTACTCCTTGTAATATTTCTAGCATTCATATATTTGCAAAATATATTACAGGAAAACTGCTAAAACTAGCCATTTTAGTTGTTGTTATAACAAACAATAAAATTCAGTTTTATGTCAGTTTTGGTCAAAGCTTGAAAGAGCCGCTGCAGAGGAACCAAAGAATGTGGCTCCAGAGCCGCAGGTTGCAGACCCCTGCCCTAAAAGAATGATCTGGTTCGGGTGTAATTTGGTCCACACTCACTCAGACTAGTGACGTGAATGATTTGATGTGCAAAAGCTGGCCCATAAGAACAGGCACCAGAGGGTGTAAGTGATGGCATCACAAGTGGAGCAACAGTGTTATCAGGCAGTTGTCAGAGCATCTGGCAGTCATTGAGAACAGTGGATGAAGATCAGCAGACACGAAAAAGGCCTTTTAGTATTACCAGCGCCGGCTGGCGTTTGATAGGGGCCACATTGTGGGTTTGTGCAACTACCCAACATGCCTCATGTAAAGATGTCACAGTGGCCTGATGTTGGGACAAACAAGTACATGAAGGCAGATCGTGAAGGTTCAAACCACCTAAAACAGACCATATCCAGCTTGAAAAGTTGTTCTGTGTGTCAAGGCTTACAGAACCCCATGATATTTGTGTCTGCCATCCAGACACAGCTACTGGACCGTGTTGGGAGGACACAGGGTGCAACAACAACCCGTGTCGTTCTCACAATGTCAGTCAGACTTCAGGCTCACTGTCCCATGTTCAGGGTGCCATTAATAGAGCAGAGATGGCTGGGTTTGTAGTGATACCATAACTAGGAGGTTTAAGTTGAAGAAGTCATGCGAGCAAAGGTTCTGCCTGACCACAGGTGACCGTTGTATGGAGGCTATAAAGGCTCATATTCCCTTACTGCGCCCCGGGTACTTAAATAGCTGCCCGCTGCCCCACTAGACTCTATCTCACATATGTTGCATCACCAGTGATACATGTACCCCTCACTGGGTGTCTCCAGACTGTCTGCATCATGTTGAGGTCCTCTCGTGGTCTCCAGGTTCCTGGTCCTTCCTTCAGTCAGTCATCAGCAGATGTCAACTGTGTCCATGCTCATGTGTCAGAACTCGAGGTCCAGTTCCAACAGGCAGGAGAGGAACCACCAGCTGTTCCACTGTTCTGGATCAGGGTTTAGTTTCAGGCCCGTCGTGGGACCAGCACTGCCAACACTTTTGTCTATCTTAATGCAGACACTGACAAAGTTTGATTTAGTGGAAAGGCTAAAATAGACTGTTTTGCTTGGGCAGCAAATAAATGTGCTACAGAAATGGGAATAAAAGAAAAAAGATATTGCGCTGCCGTGCCACATTCAGTTACACCTTTTTGGTTATTTCCAAATGTGACTGTAGATTTAGAGGTCTATGAAAAAATACAGTTTAATAAAGATATGAATTGTGTAGATTTTGTACAAGATAAACTTAACAATGCATATACATCTTTTCTTACTATATATACAGATGGTTCAAAGGATTCAGAATCAGGTAAAACAGGATTTGCTTATGTTATTCCTGAGCTAAATATAATTATGAAGCAAAGAACGTCTGATCACTTAGCTGTGTATACAGTGGAAATGTTAGCAATTCTAATGGCGTTACAATGGATAGAACAAAATATGAAAAATAGAGTACTTGTATGTTCAGATTCATTATCATCGTTGATGTCTATTTTGAATTTCTCATCCAACAGTCATCAGGAACTGGTATATGAAATATATGAAGTTATATTTAGACTTACACAAGCTAAAGTACAGGTTACGCTCATGTGGATACCTGCTCATAAGAATATAGAGGGGAATGATGTAGCAGATCATCTTGCTAAATTATCTCTAAAACAAGTTGGAATCATGGAAATCGCATTTGGTAAATCTGAAATGAAACCAATTATTAAAAACCAAGTTAACTCTGATTGGCAGCGACTCTGGGAGGAGGAGACTAAAGGTCGTCATCTGTTTCAGATACAGAAGAAAGTAGGGAGAATGGAAATGATTGGACGAAGTCGAAAGGATCAAGTGGTGATGACAAGATTACGGCTTGGTCACACAGGATTAAATAACATTTTGCATTTGATAGGGAAACATCCAACAGGTCTTTGTGATTGTGGCATGGACATGGAGACAGTAGAACATGTAATAGTCCACTGTGAAAAATATAGGGTGAGTAGAGAAAAATTAAAACAGGAAATAAGAAAATATGGGATGGAGACATTACGAGTGGACAGGCTATTAGTTAAACATGACAAGATAAATGAGGTACTTATTAAATTTCTTAAGGAAACAAAACTGTATACAAGAATATAGTTTAGGTAGGTAGTACGGTAGGTTTGAAAAATACTCTGGCCCACACTCCAGCACACACACACTCCAGATGGCGATAATGCATCTTAACGTTAGATGCCACCCGCCATTAAACACAAGAAGAAGAAAGAAGAAAGTTTGATTTAGTTTTCACCACTCTGGGTGGTGGCTTCAACCTCTGGGTGCTTGAATGTTTTATCAGTTGGCAAATTTTTCAACCAAAATTTCAGTTTTAGCTTAACAGTTTTTTTCAGCTGAACTGGAAATGGCTAACTCCCTGTTTGGTGTCAGATCAGTTCAAGCGCCAGCTTGGTTACCCAGCATATGTTTGTTTAAGAACTGAAATCAGTACCAGACTGTTCCTTTGTTCCCTGAGGCAGAGATGTTATGCTTATCTGCACAGAAGCATGTTTCAGCCTTCACTTCCTTTTCTTTCTCCTTCTTTTCTTGTGCATCATCTTCTCTTTCGGACTCTGTTTTCTTCTCTCTCTTCCTGTCGTTCTTTCTCTCTTATCTTTTGCCACCCTTCAGCTACCATTGAGGCCATAGAAGCTATCGAGACAGTTAAGGACGCTGAAGGTAAAATCCCTCCCATTTTACTGTGTGGTGTTTGTGTCTCAGCCGCCGTGCTCTTGAGGTCAAATATTTTCTTTACCCATGATGCACTGAGCTCTTCTAACTGCTCTTAAACAAAGCCTAAAACCGCTGCACGCTGAAGTCACCACATCTCTCTCCTGCCTTCTCCTGGGAGCTCCACACAAATATGTATTTACATCCTGTTGAGCTGCAACAACGACACATACTTCCTGAACACACACAGAGAAGATAAGCAGGAGTGGGAGTCGTAAGAGTGGACAGGTTTCAACCTCGTATTTCATAAGTAATGTGATATTAACACGGTCAGTTTCTCCATGAGCCACGAGAGAACACGAGTCACCTGTGATGATGCATGGGAATAAATATAATCTGCTGAGGGGACAATTGTTTTATCAACAAAAACTGAACACTTTTTGTGTTTAAAACTGCTTTTATGAGTCTCCTTCAGCAAATAGTCAGTGACCAAACAGCAGAGAAAATACAACTTTTTTGTTGTTGTTGAAGAAGTCCAATGAATTTTAAGAATATAGTCCAAGCCTTTAAATCTGTGGTATACATGTGTTTATTTTCCTAAAAGAACTGTTTAAACTGAAGTTATGACAGGCCTCAGATGATGCTACTGAATTGATTGTGGCATCCACTGCATGCTTTAGTTCCCTGCTTTATGTTCAGTGCTGTCCTTAGCTTACCTGAAGTGCAATCCATAATTTGTTTATTCAGATGAATTATGGAGATTCCTCATGTTTTCTTCATACTGTTATGTCATGTGGTGCAATGTTTTGTTGAATAACTATTTTTAAAATGTGACAGTTGCCTTTGTTCAAAAGTGGTTCTGATCCCTCCAGATATGTTTTATGGTCTTAGAACATCTGTAAACATGGACACCACAGCTGGTTTTTATAGTTTTTATAGTTTCCTGTGAAAAGATCAGTGGTGATAGTTCTAAAACATGTTTTATTTAAGTTAGAAGTTCAATACTTTTGCATAGTTTTAGTTTGATCTATTTTATATGAGATTTCCAGTTAAGTTTATGATCTAAAACAACACCTAAAAATTTAACTTCATGTACTCATTCAACTTGATTATCACCCATAGACATTATAATAGAATCATCCATTTTTCTATTACCAAAAATCATGAATTTTGGTAAATGGTAAATGGTAAATGGAGCTTATTTATATAGCGCTTTCCAGCCCCCTGTGAGGAACCCCAAAGCGCTTTACAATACCAACCATCCACCCATTCATTCAGACATTCATACACCGGTAGTGGTAGCCTGCCTTGCAAGGCGCCATCCAGACCTACCGGGAGCAACTCGGGGTTAAGTGTCTTGCCCAGGGACACAACGACACATGGTGGGCGGATGCGGGATTCGAACCTCCAACCTTCCGATCAGGGGTCGACTGCCATTACCACTACACCACGGCCGCCCCAAAAAAGAATTTTTTTTTGTTTTATTC
The DNA here is from genome assembly GCA_038048925.1 of Garcialebias charrua. Taxonomy (NCBI): domain Eukaryota; kingdom Metazoa; phylum Chordata; class Actinopteri; order Cyprinodontiformes; family Rivulidae; genus Garcialebias; species Garcialebias charrua. The sequence continues at coordinate 18,111 of JBBPBX010021122.1, read as the reverse complement.
CAATTTATTGATAATTTGTTGTATTTAAACCACTCATTAAGTTTAGACATCTCACAAGCCATACATTCTCTAATGGTTTTTAAGTCATTCCCAGAACAAAATTAATTTGCATCAGCTGCGAACAGGATGATTTGTAACTTTTCAGACACTTCACAAGTGTCATTGATATACAAAAGAAAAATAATTTGTCCTAGCACTGAACATTGGGGGATTCCACATTTTGTATTTTGAAGATCTGATTGTCCATTTCCTAGTTGTACAAATTGCTTTCGGTTAGACAAATAACTACTCAACCAGTTATGAACCATCCCTCTTACCCCATAATCTTGTTGGAAAGCAACAAACGACCATTCACTCTCTCACTCTCCCTAGGAACAATTTAGAGTTACCAGTCAGTCTAAAATGCACGTTTTAGTTTGTTTGAGGAAACTGGAGTACCAGGACAAAACCCACACATGCACGGAGAGAACATGCAAACTCCACCCCAAAAAGACCCAGGGCTGAGATTTGAACTGGGCCGACCTGCTCGCTGAGTGGCGGCAGCTCTACCATCTGAACCACTGTGCTGCCCCACAATAATAACAGCAACAACAACAATAATTGTTATTATCAAAATAATAACAACAATAAAACAACATTAGTACTACTAATAACAATAAGAGAGTCTCTTCTTTCACATTTTATTGTTGGATGTAACTGGGACCCTGTGTTTTTGGCGGGAGGGGACGCTGGCGTGATGTTGTGATGTTCGCCGCTTCTCCGCGCTAAAAAGTTATTTTACTGTTGCTATTTTTTGGACATTTTTTGGACATTTATCTGGACTTATTTTGTTCAGTGGTTTTTAATCAAGGACTTTACGGACAGCTTAGTTAGTACTTCCCAACCGAAATTTGGGCTGTAAACCTCCCGTTAAATCCAGCACGAACTTTGCTTGGAGAACTACGTAGCTACAGTTATTGTTTCGCTTACCTGCTGCCTCTGTCAACCTCCTGTGTCATCTGGACTGTTCTGGATTCTCTCCAGTGCTCCTCTTCAAGGTAATGCTCGTTCAAGTTACATCTCACTGCTTCTTGTATATTTTTTTTGGAGCCGTGGGTCTGCTGTTAGCGGCTAGCTCTGTGCTAGCTTCCCCCGGCTCGTCGATGTTGACCTACTCCGCTTCGCAGCTGATTGGACTTAACAACTGCTCCATTCCTCCTTCTGTTTCCACCATCAAACAACTGGGACTTCTGCGTAGACCTCGTTACATCCATAGAAGCTCTCGGAAGATATCTGCTTATTCTCGGCAATCTGGGTCGGACTCGATTCTTTCTCTTTGGTCCACGCAACGTGTCGCACCTCGATTATGTCATCAGAATGCTGCGTCTGTAGCAGTGATGGCATAGTTACATTGAAAAAGTAACTTAGTTAAGTTACTGATTAGTCCTTGGGAAAAGTAACTTAGTTAAGTTACTGATTACTTGATTTGGAAAGTAACTAAGTTAGATTACTAAGTTACTTTATTAGTTACTTTCAGCAGCCGCTGACAAGAACCCTCTGTCACAATACATAAAAAATTTAAATGTTTTAATAAAATAATTACTAATAAATATTCAAAAAACAAAATACAGTAGTCTTTCTTGACTTCACTAAACAAATAATATTTTTACAAAAAAGACTTATAAAATGTTTATTTTGAAAATGTGTCAAGTAAACAATACGTTTGTATGAAAATAAATAAAAGCATGAGCCACTGGCCAAAAGGATGGTCCAGCACAGAAGATCAACATCATCAGGTCAGGACTCTGCAGTCTACACTCATCTCCAGGCCAGCGGTCACTCTTTCAGGGATGAAGATGTTCACATCCTTGATAGAGAGGAACGATGGTTTGAGAGAGGAGTAAAGGAGGCCATCTTTGTGAAAAGAAACCATCCATCATTAAACAGAGGTGGAGGCCTCTGGGTTCAACTGTCCCCCTCTTACAATGCTGTTATTGCTAGTATCACTCAGCCCTCTGTGAATAGCAAACAACCATCAGGGTGCTGCTAACTATCCATTGTTAGGCTGATGGTCCGTGAGCAGCTGGTTTCAGCTGTCAGCAGCAAACTGGTTCATCCACTGTGAGAGGGTGCTACAGTATTTATAAGATTGAGATGAATACAGCATCTCAGACTGAGGAAGTCTTTTGGACAAAAGATAAAACGTTTCTACAATTTTTTTTGTTCTGTTTTGTTTTTTGAATGTCCAGAGGACCAGACTTAGCATTTTTAGATTTTTCTACCTGGATTATTGAGCATGCATCAGGGTCATCATCACACGCTTCTTAGCTGCAGGTGGATGTCCCTCAAGAGGAAAAAGACAGCTGCTTCCTCTGTCTCAGACTGGAAATAACACAAACAGGTAAAAAAATAAAAATAGTTAATAAGATTATCATTTTAAATTAAAAAGGTTAATTATTAATAAAAGAACAATACCTCTTCTTGTGGTTGGATCTCTCGGTCATCATCAGGGCAGGGATTTATTCAGCTCCAGGACTTGTTGACATCAGTTTTTTCATAAAGTGATTAACTTTTTGGCTGGTGTTGACATGATGATGGACGTGATGGAAGACGTTTTAGAGACGCTCAGTTAATTTAAAGCCTGCACAGCAACAACAACATTTCAGACGTAGATCCAGAGCTGTAAAATGTCCTACAGTTTGTGTTATTGACTGATCTGACCTACCTGAAGGCTGTTTTAATGCTGCTGCTGCTCTGTTAGCAGTGTTTACAAGCTGCTCCTCGTTCACGTTCGGATCACGTCGTTAAGTCCGTTCAAGTTAGACGTGTTGTCTGCTGCAGATCCAGTCTCCGTGAAACAAAGTCCACACACCGTTTTGGATGTGCGCTCGTGTTTTTAACAAGTCACAACGTTCCCAAACAAACAGGAGACCGCAGCGAGATGCTAAACCTAGCTTAATGCTAACGTGTGCTACAAGACACCGGGCGGTCGCATAGACTGACGTCACTCCTGTCTTTTTTTTTTATCGCTCCCCCCGAGACGCATTGGCGAAATAAAATAAAATTACAGTTCTACAGAAAATGGCAAAAAAGTAACGCACAATAATTTGGAGTGAGTAACTTTAATCTGATTACTGGAGTTTCAAATAGCAACGCGTTAGATTACACGTTACTGAAAAAAGTGGTCCGACCAGAGTAACGCGTTACAAAGTAACGCGTTAGTGACATCACTGGTCTGTAGTCCCTTGTAGTCCACAGTGGCAAGGGAAACATGGAGTGGACTTCAGTCTGTTTAAACCTCTTCTAAAGGCTTCTACTCCAACTGGTATTAAAATAGAACTTTTCAATGTACAATCACTATCCAACACATCATGTCTAATTCATGATCACATTCTGGAGAAGAACTTGGACCTCATGTGTCTTACAGAAACTTGACATCAACCAGATGTGTACAGTTCTCTGAATGAAGCTTGTCCCTCTGGATACAGCTATCTGCAGAGAGCCCGCTGCACTGGACATGGTGGTGGTCTGGCTGTAATCTACCGCAGTAATTTAAAATAGTCACATCTGGCTTCTCAGGATTTTTCTTCTTTTGAAAGTTTGGCCTTGAACCTCAAAGCCCCACTCCTGATGAACGTTATATTGATTTATAGGCCTCCCAAACCACATGTTTCATTTAACTCAGAGATGCATGACCTCCTCACTTTTTTCTGCACCTCCCCTGTGAAAACTATTTTTCTTGGCGATTTAAATATCCACATGGACAATTCCTCTTCCCCTCTGGCAACAGATTTTAAGTATCTTTTGGACTCTCTCAATCTCACCCAACATGTTGACGCCCCTACGCACAACAGGGGGAATACTCTGGATTTGGTGATTACAGACACTGTACTCATCAATAACTTATCTGTATATGACCTGGGTGTCTCGGACCACAGTGTCATCTCTCTCTGGAAGTGCCTTCAACTTCACCTGCTTCAAATCCAAAATGACCTATCCAGTTCCGTGACTTTAAAAAGATTTCCCCTGATGTTCTGTCCGCTGACCTTCACGCCCTGACCACTGTCAATCATTCATCTGCAAATGACTCTGTGGCAATCTCTCCAGGAGCTTCTGGACCTACATGCTCCCTTGAAAACAAGACTGGTGTCTTTCTCCCGTTCAGCTCCCTAGTACACTGGTGAGCTGCGCAGGATGAAGGCAACTGGCCATGCTATTGAGAGACGTGTAAAATCATCTGGTCTCTCTGTAGGCATACAAAGAACATCAGAAAGCGTACGCCTATTCTCTTAAAGAAGCACACTCCAAATATTATTCCAACATCATCAACACCTGCCCTGGAAACTCTAAACAGCTCTTCTCCACAATAACTCATCTGCTTAATCCCATTAAACAAACTCCTGAAGACTCTGTTCAAAAATGCAACCTGTTCCTCTCATCATTTAAAAACAAAGTTGACACTATCAGATCTCAGCTCCACAACCTTCCTGATCTTTGTTTGCCATCTACCCGTCTGCATTCTGGGTCCCTGAGCAGCTTTGATGAAGTTGTTCAGAGTGAGGAGGAGACCATCATCAAGAAAATGAAGCCTTCATCCTGCACCCTGGATCCTTTCCCCTCGTCTCTCATAAAATCCAATCACTCTGCAATAAGCCCATTAATCACACAAATAATAAATAAGTCTCTAGAATCTTGTCATGTAATAATAATAATAATAATGTCACATTTGTCATCTGTGTATGTTTCCCATACTTGACAGACGAAATTGGTCTTCTGCCTTTAACCTAACCACCACCAGGTGGTGGTTGGGTTCCACTGCCTCTAAAAACTGCAATCATTAGGCCTCTTCTGAAAAAATCTAATTTGGATACCGACATTTTTTCTAATTACCGCCCAATTTCCCACCTCCCATTTCTGTCTAAAGTGCTGGAGAAAGCAGTTGCTGCTCAGCTGCAGGACCACCTACAGCAACACTCTCTGTATGAGAAGTTCCAGTCTGGATTCAGAGCAGCTCACAGTACTGAGACTGCATTGCTGAGAGTTACCAATGATGTCCTCATGGCTGCTGACACTGGTTCTCCCTCCATCCTTGTCCTCCTTGACCTCACTGCAGCTTTCGACACTGTGGACCATAGTATCCTCCTCCACCGTCTTCATGTGGAGGTCGGTCTCTGTGACACTGTCCTGGACTGGTTCAAATCTTTCCTCTCCAATAGGCTGGAATGTGTTAGTCTTGGCAATGCCACTTCCCAGACAGTCTGTCTCCTGTGGTGTCCCTCAAGGGTCAGTTCTGGGGCCCCTGCTGTTTTCCCTTTACATGCTGCCTTTAGGTCAAATTATTAATCAGTTCAACATTTCTTTTCACTGTTATGCCGACGATACACAGCTTTACATCAGGACTGGAGCATCCTCATCTTCCCCATTGTCTTCTCCATCTTCACTCACTGCCCTCTCTACCTGCCTGGAGGAAATAAGGACATGGATGAATCAGATTTTTCTTCAATTAAACTGCTCCAAGACTGAGGCCATACTGATTGGCTTCCCTCACCAGGTACAAACATCAACTATAACAACAATTTCCTTTTCTGGACAAGACATCCCCCTCTCCACCTCTGTTACGAATCTTGGAATAAAAATGGACTCTCATCTTACATTTGAAAATCACATTAAAGGACAACACCCACCATGACACTAACAATTCACCATATTGGACAATTACTGTAATTTATTATTAGGTCTATTTTCATTTTTGCATTTGGGCCAGGCGAGGGTTAAAAAAAAAAAAAAAAAAACACTCCCGAATGAATCCGGAAACCTGGCCGAAGAGTCCCGAAGTGTCATGTGACTTTTGTTACATCGATCTCCACCCAGAAGGCAGAAGGTAGGAGTGAGTTTCCATGGAGGTTTATGAGAGAGAGTGGGAGTTAAAACTGCATATTTCCTGCATATTTCCTGGTGCATTTGTGTGTATATGGACCAGCGCTCTGATTTTATTTATTATTTATTTTATAACACCACTGCTGACCGTTGCTGCTCTCATTCATTCTGCCCAGAGGAGCGAGCCGCGAGCCGCGCGCGTCTCTGGCTCCTCGTTCCGCTGGTTCCTCGTTCCTTTGAAGTTCCTCGTGCCGGTGTAATTTGCTCCCTCGAGTGTATGTATTTGCTCTCGTCAGCCTTGTTGCGGGGAGCACGGGGGAGCACGCGCGCAGAGCTCAGCTGCGCGGCTGCCTTTCTGGTCACGGGGGGAGAGAATAAAAAGCCGATGCGGAAATGAATGAATTTGTCGCGATCAAACGAATTAAACTAGTATGTCTAAGTGGATGCTCGCTCAGAATATGATAGACATGAGTGAGCGACAGCAGGATTAATCAACACAGGCAGCTTTAGGGAATATTTAAAAATGCTTCGCTTTTTCTTTTCCTCGCTCGCCTGTAACTCCAAGGCGTCACTTTGGTGACGTGAATGCCCATGTGAATGCCCATATATGGAGAGGGGCAGATTTTCCCGGAGCTGCATGCTAAAATCTGCTATAAATCATGAAATAACACATTTAGCGTTATTTCTCCACAATATAAGTAAACGCTCCTGTATTATTTTTAAATAAACTAATAAATATTAATGGCGATGCAATTTGAAAACATGGTGGGTGTTGGACTTTAAGCATCTGTTTAAAAGCTGCTTCTTCCATCTTCGAAACATCTCCAAACTTTGCCCATCTCTAATTTTTTCTGATGTTGAGAAACTCGTCCATGCTTTTGTCTCCTCCAGGCTCGACTACTGCAACTCCCTGTTTATTGGAATCCCTGGTAAATACCTTCAGAAGCTTCAATATATTCAAAATAGTGCAGCAAGGATTTTGCTGAGAGCTCGTAAATTTGAACATATTACACCCATTCTCCATAACCTCCATTGGCTTCCTGCCACCTACAGAATTCAGTACAAAATTGCTCTCATTACACACCAATGCTTACACGGAACTTCACCAGATTATCTATAGAGCTTTGGAGCACACGTCACTGTGTGGGCGGGTGTCGGGGGCGTGTCGGGGCGTTCCGGTTTCGACCGCCATGTTTGTTGTCTTCAGAAAAAATAAAAGAAATTCAGGAGATTTCTTCCGTCACAGTTCTGAAAAGCAGGCAAAATAAAGTGGACTGTATCCTAAGCTTCTCCCAGGTGAGAGAAAAAAACTACATGGAAAAAATCGGTATAATTGGAAATGTTGCCCGTTTGAAATAAATAAATAAATGGAGCAGAGACCTGGAGTAATACTTACCTCCACTGACATTCCCTTCCCAGTCATTCATTTTAGCAGACCTGGTCTGTGTCAGTGTTTACACCACAAATAATTTTTATAATTACAATTCACTGGGAGAGCTGGTCCAATCTATGAACAGCTGGGTAGATGATTTGGACATTTTTAAAGCCCCCAGATTGTAAATACGTTGAAGGTACGTTGTTTTTGGCTCCTTAGTTGTACATAAATTATTAATTTACATTTCTTTCAGAATCAAACAACCTTCTGTATGCTAGGAGTATTAAAAACTGAGAACACTTTATTTTTAAAGTATGTTTTTTAACTAAATTACAAGGGTCCAAGTTGAAAATTACCTTATTTTTAATGACTTGAGCATGTCTAATAACATGTAGACTTCAAATCTTGATTAGATTACTATAATCACTATATACAGTATATGTATTAAGATGCATATATATACTGTATATTATAGATTGTCTTTTCATTCACCATTTTAATTGTGTTCACAGGTTCTGCTCTGACTCTGAGCCACCAGAACACCGTGGGTCATGCTGAGTAACAGTGTGTCTACACACAGAAATAAAATGGTGTGTGAATCATCAAAACACCTACATTAAAATACAGCGAGCAGTAAAAAAAATCTTAAAGTTAAAGCATGTGGTTTCATCATAAACACCAACTCCTGAACTTGGAGCATCTTCTGATGGACTCAGTGTGATCGCTGCTGCCTGGAGAAAGTTCCCTCACAGATACAAGACATGCAGCATCCAGCAGCTGGAGGCAGGAGATGAAGTTTACCTGCAGAAGCATCACCCACTCTGCACAGGTGCATAATCAAACCACTGTGACCTTGTGTGGACCACACAGACATGGCTGGACGTCTACAGAAAGCATGAAGCTTCCTAAAGATATTTCTCAGAGCTTGTACTTCAAGGGAGACATAATTATGTAAAACATGCTGTTGACTTATATTTGCACATTTTTGTGTGTTTTCTATAAAATGTATTAACTCACACGTTCATCACATTTACTGGAAATGTTTAATTACATCAAATGTTTACTTCAAAATGGATCTGTTTCATTTCAAATTCAAACAATGACAACAATACGGCAAAGCAATGAAGTCCTGTATAGTACCTGACTTTTTTTGTGTCACCCCTAAGAAATTCTTTGTCTAGCTGTTTTTTATTCAGCTCTGACCTGAGCTCCCTGTTTTCCTGTAAGAGACGATTAATTTCTGCTCTTCTTTGTTCGCACAACTGACATTCTGTTTGTCGCCTTTTTGCTGCTGGTTCATCTTCCTCCTCCCCATCTGCAGCGTCGACAGTGATGTCCTCTCGAGGGGTTTCCACCGCAGACTCCCCAACTTGCTCTTGCTCCACTCCTGCAGCCTCCATCACCTGTTGATGCTCATTGTCTGCTGACTCCCCAACTTGCTTTTGCTCCACTCCTGCAGCCTCCATCACCTGTTGATGCTCATTGTCTGCTGCCTCCCCAACTTGCTTTTGCTCCACTCCTGCAGCCTCCACCACCTGCTCGTGCTCATCGTCTGCTGCCTCCCCAACTTGCTCTTGCTCCACTCCTGCTGCCTCCACTGCTTGTTGATTTGCCCTTTTCATCACTTCCTGGTCATCATCTTCCCCTTGTGCTCTGCTGTAACGTCTCTTTAATCGACGAGCATGTCGGTCTGATGTTGAGACTTTTACCTCAGAGTGACCCAAGTGCAGTGTTGGAGCCCAGTCGGGATTTGACTCATCCATTTCATATGAAGGTTTGCCTTGAATAGAACACAGATCAGTATTACTACAGTAAATGTGACAACAAAATAAACTTTAAACAGTTTGTTTCACAATAACACAGATGAACTCCTACAAATCTCCATCCCATCACGCTCTCTCAGATCCTCCTCTTTGCTACATCTCCATGTACCCTCTGCGTGTCTCTCCACCATGGGGAGCAGGGCCTTCACCTGCTCTGTCCCTCACCTGCTCTGTCCCTCACCTCTGGAACGCTCTACCTGCCAAACCTTCAAAACACCACCTCCCTTTCTCTGTTCAAGACAGCCCTGAAAACATCTCTTTAGACTAGCTTATAATTAACTTTACTAAATGTATGTTTATTATTTTCGATTTTCTATTTTAAGTTTTTTACAGCTAATGTTTGAACTGTGTTTCTTTTTTAAGTGTCCTTGGGTGGGTGTCTGCACTTTTAAATAAAATGATTATTATTATTGTGTCCACTCTGTGTAAATTCAGACTACATTACATACATAATATAAACCCGACATAAACTAGGTTGACCCATTATGATCTGAACACGACCTACACATGATACACCTGAACACATTGAATGGTACAACTCCAGAAAACCGATTTAAAATACTCACCTGAATGGAAATGTTTGGAACAAACTAGTAAGTATGTTTTGATGCTGGAGAACGTTATATCAGTACGTCTCACCGCTGAAATCCAGGCCATTCGTCTCCTTTTTGTCATGGCTGACACATTATCTCCCTCACGTTGTTTCCAGGTGGGGAAACTATAAAACGAAACTCCGTTTTCTATCTTTTTACATTTCTGGTCGTGGGAGCGGACATTACATCCAATTACACAACAAGTTCGACCCATTGCAAAACTGTTAAAACTTCTTTGATTCCAACAAAAAAACGAGAGACAGAGCTAAGGCTTCAAAAATGTCGCTAACGATCCCATGATGCATTGCGCCGTGGACCATCATGCATTGCGCCGCGGACCAGTGACGTTACGCTCCAAAGCTCTATAGGACATTCTTGCACCATATTCATCCACCCGGTCTCTACGATCACAGAACAGTAATCTCCTTCACATTCCTCAAACCAAATTAAGGACCATGGGAGACCGGGCATTCTGTGTGGCTGCCCCTCGCCTATGGAACTCCCTCCCTTACTACCTGAGAGCTCCACAGTCACTGGGTGACTTTAAAGAGGAACTCAACACCCTGTGGATTGGTAACTCCTCCCCCGAAGCAGTTTCAAAATCTCCCTCAAAATAGGCGTGTCGAGAGACAAGGAGGGGTGGAGGTAGAGTTGTGCTTTTGTTCACGCCTCCACCAGCAACAACCTAAAACAAATTAAACCTCTAGCCAACAACATACACCAAGCAACAACAAAGAATAAACATGTAGATGTATTTATCTATTCCACCCATTCCATCCAAAACCAAAGGCTTAAAAAATGGGGGGAAAAAGAAGAAGAAAAAAAGCTTTTCAGGAGTGAAATGTAGCACTTCCATATAAGGTAACCACTTCTCATCTCTGCAGGGGATTGGCTCTGCTTGAACCACCTGTGTGACATCACACATGAGCAGACATGACACACATGAGCAGACATGTCACACATGAGCAGACATGACACACATGAGCGTTTGGACAAATAAGAAAATTAAGGTGTAAGTCACCAGTTCAACCCATAGAACTACCGTAAACACGTTTTTAGACCAAATATCGCCGATTTACACAGATACTGTACGCACAATTATGTGAAAATAAACACAGCCATAGTGCTAGATAACATTTTAAACACATTTTAGGGAGTTTATCAGCTAAAAAAAGTTAATTTTGGGTTTAGTTCCTCTTTAAAAACGGCTTAAAGACCTTTCTTTTTAAGCGAGCATACTCTGCCTCCACATGATTTTATCTTTGATCTTAGTTGATATTATTATTGATTTTACTTGTTTTATCACTTGTTTTTATTTGATCCTTGATTTTGTTGCACTTTGTAGCCTTTTGAGATTTTTGTTAATGAAAAGTGTGTTATAAATTAAATTCATTATTATTATTATTATTATTATTATTATTACATAATCTCGTTTCATCACATGTACCACATGTCGTGTGAATGACAATAAAGATTCTCTGACTCTGACTCTGAATAACAACAATGATAATAATAATTATTATTATGACAACAATAATGATAATAAAATAACAACAATAATAACAATGAAAATTATAATTATAATGATAATAACAACAACAACAATAATAATAATAATATTAATGCTAATAATATGCTTAGTATACCTCATGTATTCTCACAGACGATGGTGTGAGTATGCTGTCAGGAACATCTCCATACTTTATATTTATTTGTCCAAATCAGCATCAAACTTACATTATCAGTGTTTTTATTAGTGATGTGAAAAGTTTAAAACTCTCTGCATGTGACACACAAGGTTAAAAACAAAGACAAATAAAATAAACAATTAATGGTTGTTTACATCTTTGTACAGATTAACAATGTGACAAAATCAATAAACAAGTCTGAATTTATTTGTTAGCATTTGTCTGGTTTGCATGTTTTCAAGTGAAAAGGAAAGATCAAACTATTGGTTGCATGGTTCTGTGGAAAGAATGTGAATAGTTAATATAATTTACTTGTTGCAGAGAGCACTTTGAATGACCTCCATTTGTAGAAACAAAGTTTAATTTTGACCAAATTAATAAGCTCACAGTTTGTCTTAGCGGGGCAGAGACCAAATTATATTTCTGTTGCCTTAAAACTAAACAACTGCCATTCCAAAAGTATATAGCTGCTCATGTGAACACTAGTTTATAAACTTTGAAATCACTGTCAGTTTTGTGTGGCTGTAGCACTTCCAGTGCATCATGGGGACTTTCAGCAAGAAGATCATTATTTCTCTTCTGGAATGGCTGTGGCACGTGACACTGACACTGAAATTATTTTAAGATGGCAGAAATCCCCTTCGATCCTTGCCCCACTCAGGCGTGCAGTCAGTAAGGTCCAAATTAAAGTGTCAATGAGCTATCTACTGCAGGTAAGATATTAACTGTTCATAACTTTGCTACAAAACCCTACTTTAAAAAATCTGAACAATCGCTTTAGTATAATTAACACTCTGTTCAATCTAACAACAAAAATCTTTATTAAAAATAGTTTTGGGTGTTTCCGTATGAAACCTGAAAAAGAAAAATGTTGTAGTTTCACTCAAGCGTTCGTGCAACTTCCTCATTTGAGTCCAAAACAGGAAGTAACTTTGTTTTACACAGATTTGCCACACTGACCCCCTGACTCGTCAGTTTCAGTTGCAGCACTTCCTGTAAAAGCACACTGTCAGCAGCCTGGAGTCAGGAGCTTCAACTGCTGAAGAAACAGACTGAAGGCAGAAACGTTGCTGCTGCGCTCACTCCTGCTGTAGACACCAGACTGCATCACTCAACGAGCACAAACATTGTGTGAGAAGTCACTATAGGCAGTGGTGTAGTCTACATTTTTGTACTGGGTATGCTGTGTTTAGGAACCAAAGTACACTGGTTAGTACAATGTAATCGTCAATTTTTTTTTTTTTTTTTTAAGCATGTTGAACATTTCCAAATTTCCCTGATGCTTATATTTGAATAAATGTACAACAAACTATGTACAACAGTTGGCTTTTTATTAAAAACATGTTATATAATTTATAAAACAGGATCAAAGCAAAACATGTTCAAGTACAGAATAATACAATACTTTGCTGGATAAGTGAATGTAATAAACAAGCGCTGCATACAGATAGATTGTTATTGAAGCGTTTAACTGTCATTTAACGTATCAATGACACGTGCCTAATGATATGTCATGTATCATTGGGCCCTTTTAAATACTGAAAATTACTGAAATTCTTAAGCTTTGCTAGTGGGTATACTCTGTATCGTGTAGACTACACCAATGACTGGAGGGCCTTTTGGGGGAAATATGTTGATTAAAAAAAGAGTACGGTAAATGAAAAGAGTTGGTTGTTAAAGTGATGTGTTTGATCCACACTGATTAAGCTTATAAACTGAGCATATTTAAAGATTAAAGCATTAGTTTTTACGTTTCCATTTTAGATGAAGATTACTGGGATTTGCTCAGGTGATGTCCATACAAAGACATTTTGAACAAAGGCTGGACTGTCAACATTCAGAAATGTGATTTAAAGCCGTAGAAAGTGTTGCTTTTGTTTGGCTGTGCTTCCTGCAACGTGTGTCTGATCCACCAGGTGTCTCAGACTACTGATCTGAGATCAGTGGCCAACCTCTACTCACAGTCACGTTCATTGTGAGCCCAGGTCAAACTGATCCTGGCACAGCGTTCAGAAAGCACATGAACTCATGCGTGTTGAGTTGGTGTAAGAGCTGTGTAGACGCCAATGTGTGTCAGAACTTTGTTTATCCAAACCCAAACTGGCCTTCCATGAAGGTCCTGTCCACACTGCACCAGATTGTTTTAAAAATAGAGTTTCTTCTTTGGAGTGGACCCAATTCAAGATGCCCACCACAGCCAACATCCATCCATCCATCCATTTTCTTCCGCTTATCCGGGGTCGGGTCGCGGGGGTAGCAGCCTAAGTAGGGAGGCCCAGACTTCCCTCTCCCCAGCCACTTGGAGCAGCTCCTCTGGGGGAATCCCAAGGCGTTCCCAGGCCAGCCGAGAAACATAGTCCCTCCAGCGTGTCCTGGGTCTTCCTCTGGGTCTCCTCCCGGTGGGACATGCCCGGAACACCTCACCAGGGAGGCGTCCAGGAGGCATCCTAACCAGATGCCCGAGCCACCTCAACTGGCTCCTCTCGATGTGGAGAAGCAGCGGCTCTACTCCGAGTCCCTCCCGGATGACCGAGCTTCTCACCCTATCTCTAAGGGAGAGTCCAGCCACCCTGCGGAGAAAACTCATTTCAGCCGCTTGTATCCGAGATCTTGTTCTTTCGGTCATAACCCAAAGAAAAGGGTAGCGTGCCCTCTCCGGGTCGGGGAGGAGGTCCTTACCCAAGTGGAGGAGTTGAAATATCTCGGGATCTTGTTCACAGCCAACAAACTTCAGAAAACACAGAAATCAGCCCTGTTTGCCTGTTAGTAAAATATCTTCTGAAACATTGGATGCACTTTAATGAAACTCCCAGAAAGTAATTATTTGATGTTTATCTATAACTGATTGTCTTTTGGAGTCAATCAAACTGAAGATGTTCTCTACGGCTAATTAACTTACCGTAGTTAACACATTAATGGCTATACTTCAGATGCTCTTACAGATATTGAGCTACCATTTGGTGTGTTAGTAGCAGCTGAGAGTCATTCACACTTACACTGAGTGCTAACAGATTGTGTGAGATTTTTGCAATATTATGTGGGATTGTGCACAATGTTATTTTCAAGTTTTAACTGAAACAGCACTAACTGTGTCAGTTCTAAACATGGGATGATCTTAGATGAAAACATGAAAGAGGATGAGAAAGAGATGTGTGATATGTATTTCTAATGCAATGCAATTTTAGATTAAAAATATTTTTATTGATTAAACTTAAAATACAAAGCTTTTTCAAAAACAATAATGTGGTAGTAGCTTTGGTCCTGGAAACTAAAACAACAACAAAACAAGGTCAAAGTCAAAGTCAAAGCCAACTTTATTGTCAGAACTGCAATATGTACAGGACATACACAGGACCGAAATTGTGTTTCTCTCAGTCCCTCGGTGCAACAGTAACCATCTAAACACTAAACACTAAAACATTTAATAAACATAAGCATAAAATAGTAAAAGTGTAACACTGTCCTGAGTTTTTTCATAATAGTATAAAAGTATGAAAATTTACACCAACACTGAAACACCAAACACCCCTGAAACACCAAACACCCAATGAACATAAGCATAAAATGAAATAATAAAAGTGTAATACTGTCCTGAGTTTTTGCATAGTAGTATAAAAAGTATAAAAAGTATATCTATAAAATAAACTGAAGGTTCTAGCATTGACATTTGCAAAGAGTGGCACAGCAGCATATAAGTTAATGTACACAGTATATGTATGAGGTAGTTGATGTTGGTATAGAGGCAAAGTGGCATATGCAGTAAGGCACATAAGGCACATTTGGCATCCTTAGATAAGGCTAGTCAGAGAATGCTGTATATGTATCTGCAGTAGTGTAGATAAAAGTAGTGTAAATGTAAACAGTAGTAATAAATGTAAAGCAGTAGTAATAAATGTAAACAGTATTAATAAATGTAAACAGTGAATGTAAACAGTAGTATGACTATAGGCAGTAATGTAATACAAACATTAGTGCAAATATGAGAAGTAGTGCAAACTGAATGAGCACATGACCGAGAGTTTAGTGAATAACCCGTTTGATGACACAGAGTCCAGTGTTAAAATCTTTGTGTTGTGTGGTAATGTGTGAGAAAGTTTTTTGTGTTAAGGCAGTTCAAATGGGAGGGGAGGCAGAGCAGGCAGAGTGTTTAGCATTCTGACTGCCTGATGAACAGAGCTGTCTCTCAGTCTGCTGGTTCGAGCCTGGAGACTCCTCAGTCTCCTCCCTGATGGCAGCAGTCTAACAACTTCATTTATTATGTATGCCTTACATTATTTTGATCCAGCATTAAACTTTGATTGAGTGCTGAAATGGTTAGAGCATAAAAACGAGTATTAAAAATAGACATCTTGGATAATTGTTTTCTCTCCTAAGGATGCCATGTCTCTGTATTTGAATGTGGCATTAATGTGGACATTCTCGCACAGCCAGAGTTTTTACTGGTGCTGTATTATCAGAGTTTTGTGCAGAGACACTGAGAAAAGTATGTGTTTAAAAATATCTCCGGAGCAGTGTAGACAGGGCCTAAATCCAGCACAGTCAAGACGGGACCACTGCTACGCAGTCACATTGAAAGCAAAAAATGTGAATATTCACAAAAACATTAGATCGAAGGGTTTGGATGGACAAAACCAACCCTTTATTTCCCTAAACACTAACTTTGCATGTGTGTGTGTTTCTGCAGCCATCCGAGGCTTCTCCCCGCAGCATCGGATCAGCAGTTTTGAGGAGGCCAAAGGTCTGGACCGCATCAATGAAAGGATGCCACCGCGGCGCGATGCTGTCAACAGCATGGGCCTGTCGATGGGCCGTATGAACATGGGCGAACCCAACGGGACCGACAACAACAGCAATATCCAGTGATCGACATAAACTCTTACCCACTGCACAGACACATACCTGCACTTCCAGTGAAACCTTATTTATCCAACTGTGTATGAAGGCAAACATACACAGGAGCAATTCATCACACAGAAACATTCAGTACACACACACACACACACACACACACACACACACGCACACATACGTACACACACTCATCATGTCCTCTCCCTTCCCTGATGCCTTCAGCTCATTTAAAGGCATGAGCATGGCTGGACTGTCCCAAATAAGGCTGCACCTCTGTACTGAAACTGAGAACTATAACTCACCTGTACCTGCACAACAACAGGAGAGAACCCACACACCTCCACCCCACCCCGGTCTGGCAGGGGGCCCACCGGTGGGTTGAAATGCCACACCTGTGTTGGTGGTGTGTGTTGTTTGTGGCAGAGTGGATCGAAACAAGAGAAGGCCAGCAGGAAGTGTTTCTATTCTCTGGTTTGGAGTCACAGAGCGAAGCTGGACTTTGATTTTGTACTGCTGTGGGGTGCCTGTCTGTGTGCCTGTCTGTGTGTGTGCGTGCCTGTCTGTGTGTCTGCTTGTCTGTGAGTCTGTCTGTCTGTGTGTGTGCCTGTCTGTGTGTCTGTGTGTTTGTCTGTCTGTGAGTCTGTCGGTCTGTGTGTGTGCCTGTCTGTGTGTCTGTCTGCCTGTGTGTGTGTTTGTCTGTCTGTGTGTGTGCCTGTCTGTGAGTTTGCCTGTCTGTGTGCATGCCTGTCTGTGTGTCTGTGTGTGTGCCTGTCTGTGTGTGTGTCTGCCTGTGTGTTTGTCTGTCTCTGTGTGTGCCTGTCTGTGAGTCTGCCTGTCTGTGTGTGTGCCTGTCTCTGTGTGTGCCTGTCTGCGTGTCTGTCTGCCTGTGTGTTTGTCTGTCTGTGTGTGTATGTGCCTGTCTGTGAGTCTGCCTGTCTGTGTGCATGCCTGTCTGTATGTCTGTGTGTGGGCCTGTCTGTGTGTGTGTCTGCCTGTGTGTTTGTCTGTCTCTGTGTGTGCCTGTCTGTGAGTCTGCCTGTCTGTGTGTGTGCCTGTCTGTGTGTCTGTGTGTGTGCCTGTCTGTGTGTGTGTCTGCCTGTGAGTCTGCCTGTCTGTGTGTGTGCCTGTCTGTGAGTCTGCCTGTCTGTGTGTGTGCCTGTCTGTGTGTGTGCCTGTCTGTGAGTCTGCCTGTCTGTGTGCATGCCTGTATGTGTGTCTCTGTGTGTGCGCCTGTCTGTGTGTGTGCCTGTCTGTGAGTCTGCCTGTCTGTGTGCATGCCTGTCTGTGTCTGTGTGTGTGCCTATCTGTGTCTTCATGTGCACTCCTCTACCATCCACCTCTAGCTAAAGATTTAATCAACTAATTTTCTGATTTCTTGACTGAAATCACACCAAAATATTATCGTGTCGTCATTTATTGATGATTTTAATTTGCATGTGTGCTGTCATAAGAAGCTCATGGTTAAGGACTTTTTTAATTTACTGGACTCATTCAATCTATATCAACATAAAAACGGTCCCACCCAAGAGCATGGACATACACTGGACTTTGTTTTAACTCATGATGTGACTGTTACTAATCTTGATATCGGTGACAATGTGTTTTCAGACTACATGCCAGTCCGGTTTGAGTTCACCCTCCCTATCTAACTCCTAAGCCGTGCGCTCATGCACGTTGCAGCCGGGCCATTAACCACTTCACTGCCACACGTTTCACAGATGTTTACAACTCTGAAATAATAATTCCCCACAAATACTAAAAGAGAGTTGGCGCCGTTATCAGAAAGCAGTTAAAACCGTAAAATCTCAATACTTTTCTGATATTACCTCAAACTTTCACAACCCACAAGTTCTTTTCTCTACCCTAAACTCTGTTCTCCACCTCACTGAACCATCACCTCTGGAAGCCTCGACTGAGCTGTGCGA
>JBBPBX010021120.1:0-42685 GCA_038048925.1 Garcialebias charrua | reverse complement strand
GCACACTGGATGGTGTGGTTGTATGACTGGATGATGATTTCTGTCTCTTGAGCAGGTGCTGCTGCAGCTTCTGAATCATCTGTGACATCCCCTCCTCTTTGATGAACTGCAGACAAACATTTCGCCGCACAATGTCCTCTCTCTATGGCTCAGATTTGTTCTGCACACTAGGATAATTTTTTATCATTTTGGCCTCAGGAGAGGGGTCCTGACGAATAAATCCAAGGGGTCCCTTGCGGAAAACAACTCTTTGTTTTCCTGGATAAAAGATGGTCTTCTTCTGCATTTTGGCCTAGTATGGAGCAAAAAAGGGTAGATCATGCGTTAAAAAAAATCTGAAAACCTTTTAAATATATTTTGCATAAGAGCTCAACTGATTATTCAACGTACTGATAGTTCAAAAAGTTTCTATTTAAGGAAACTAGCAGATTGACCTGCAGCAAGGAAACAAATATATTTTCCATTCTGTTCATTTAGCTCTAAACATCAAAAGGTGCTCAAATGCAGCTAAAGACAGGAAGGACATAAAATATAATGATTTATCTGTTTTTATTTACTTGTACTGCAATCAGATATCAGTGTTTCAACACAGTGTACTCTCTCTGATATTATTTTAATTATTATTATTACATTTTGGCAAAAATTGAAACAGAATCTATGATTGTGAAAAAAATGCTGACTTTATCCTCACTCTAATAAAAAACACTGAGCATAATCTGTGAATAAAACATAAAGTAATCCTGATCCTTAAAAGTTAGTGTTTTTTAGGCAGCGTTGCAACACTTACTTTTTAAGAAATCACCACAGTTTTATTGTAAAACACAGACACATAAACCACACATAAAACCATAATGGTTTTATTACTGGCCAACGCCAGACAAAGGAGCACACTGTGGTAGAAAGTAACGCTGCCATTACATGAATATATGTTCGGTCGGAAAAAAACGCGATCATGACGATAAACATGTTTCATATATTTATGTTTCGCCCTCAGCATAACTTACCTTTTAAATGTGAAGGATGCATGTAAAGATCGCTTTTCTTTAGTTTGTTTTCGCGTGTTGTCCATCTCGGGTCGAAATGTCATCACTTCCGGGTCATCACTTCCGGGTCGTCACTTCCGGGTCAGCCTCGTTAGGACATTCCCTTTCCGTGTGATTCTCTCGTTTGCTAAAGTGTTTCAGAAAATGTTAATTTGTTTCAGGAAAATGTTAATTTGTTTCAGAAATTGTTAAAGTGTTTCAGAAAATGTTAATTTGTTTCAGAAAATGTTAATTTGTTTCAGAAAATGTTAAAGTGTTTCAGAATTTGTTAAAGTGTTTCAGAAAATGTTAATTTGTTTCAGAAAATGTTAATTTGTTTCAGAAAATGTTAAAGTGTTTCAGAATTTGTT
Organism: Garcialebias charrua; assembly: GCA_038048925.1. Lineage (NCBI taxonomy): Eukaryota > Metazoa > Chordata > Actinopteri > Cyprinodontiformes > Rivulidae > Garcialebias > Garcialebias charrua. The sequence continues at coordinate 41,292 of JBBPBX010021120.1, read as the reverse complement.
AAAGTGTTTCAGAAAATGTTAATTTGTTTCAGAAAATGTTAATTTGTTTCAGAATTTGTTAAAGTGTTTCAGAAAATGTTAATTTGTTTCAGAATTTGTTAAAGTGTTTCAGAAAATGTTAATTTGTTTCAGAATTTGTTAAAGTGTTTCAGAAAATGTTAATTTGTTTCAGAAAATGTTAAAGTGTTTCAGAATTTGTTAAAGTGTTTCAGAAAATGTTAATTTGTTTCAGAATTTGTTAAAGTGTTTCAGAAAATGTTAATTTGTTTCAGAATTTGTTAAAGTGTTTCAGAAAATGTTAATTTGTTTCAGAATTTGTTAATTTGTTTCAGAATTTGTTAAAGTGTTTCAGAATTTGTTAATTTGTTTCAGAACTATTTGTTAAAGTGTTTAGCCTTATTTGTTAATGTGTTTTGCACCTCAGGGCCACCGTATAAATGAGCCCATGAGGTTCAAAAGATTTACCTGACTAAATAAAGGTTGAATGAAAAAAAAATAAAAATAAGAAAACTTCCAGAAAGTAATCACTGTGGGAACATTTAGAACTGATTTGACTTTGGAGTCAGTCCAATTCAAGATGGCCGCCACAGCTACATAACAACAGACGACACATAAATGTCTCTAACTCAGTCAGTGTTACAGATGTTGAGTCTAAATCTGAGGTGGTAGTAGCTGAGAGTTATGGAGGCTGAACTTAGAAGAGCTGATCCAAACTTTTGACGCTGACACATTTCAAGAAGTCAGAAGAAAATGGACACGATGCAATAAGCCACGTTTCAACAAGTCCATTCATCAAATGACTTATTCAACTGAGAAGTGTTATGAAATAAAAATGTGTTTTTGTCAACAGAAGCATCAATTGTTTGAGTCACACAAATAAAAACATGTTGAAAGGAGCACAATGAGAAGATGATTCACACAGAATGTTCACATGTTGTTAAAGAAAATAGATTTATGTTTAAAACAAATGATCAACACGCCCCCTGGTGGTGGCTGCTGGTAAATATGTGGACATTTCTTTTCCTTCGTGAAGAGGAGGTGCTTATTCTGCACTTTCCCTAGACTTAGACAATCAAACAGACTATTGACCAAATGCTGTTTAATTTCCTATGGAAAAATCGTATTCATTACTTAAGGAAATCTGTGGTAATGAGCTCATACGAGAAAGGAGGCTTAACTTTTCTCGATTTCACAACTCTAAACAACACCTTCAAAGTAAATTGGATAAAATCGTATTTAAAAAATCCGTCCTCCATGTGGAATATTTTCCCACTCTCAAATTTAGGAGGGCTCGATTTTCTCCTCCTCTGTAATTACAATATAGATAAAGTACCAGTAAAACTTTCTGCATTTCACAAACAAACACTTCTTTCATGGGCACTTTTTTATAAACATAATTTTCCCCCTCATAATTTTTTTATTTGGAATAACAAATTTATCCTTTACAATAACAAATCACTATTTTATCCACAATGGTTCAACCAAAACATCCTTCTAGTGGGTCAACTGTTTAAGAAAAATGGATGTTTACTCAGTTATAATGAATTCAACATGAAGTTTAACCTTGCTGTCACTACTAAAGAGTATGATCAGTGGTGTCAAAAGTATTCAAAGTCAAAGTCAAAGTCAAAGTCAACTTTATTGTCAGATCTGCAATATGTACAGTGCAGGACATACACAGGACCGAAATTGCGTTTCTCTCAGTCCCTCGGTGCAACAGTAAACATCTAAACATTGAAACACTGAAACATATAATAATAGACATAAGCATAAAAATAGTAAAACTAACACTGTCCTGAGTTGTTTTTTTTTTTTTTTTTTTTTTTTTTTTGCATAGTGGTATAAAAAAAGAGTATAAAAAGTATAACTAAAATAAACTAAAGGTTTCTAGCATTGACATTTGCAAAGTGGCAAAGCAGCGTATGAGTCAATGTACACAGTATATGTATGAGGTAGTAGTTGATGTTGTTGTAGAGGCAAAAAGTGGCATATGCAGTAAGGCACATTGGGCATCCCTAAATAAGACCGTTCAGAGCACACTGTATATGTACCAGCAGTGGTGTAGATATTAGAGTAGTGTAAATAAATGTAAACAGTAGTAATTACATGTAAGCAGTAGTAATAAAAGTAAACAGTATTAATAAATGTAAACAGAGAATGTAAACAGTATTATGATTATAGGCAGTGATGTAATACAGACATTAGTGCAAGTATGAGAAGTAGTGCAAACTGTATGAGCACATGACCGAGAGTTTAGTGAAAACCCGTTTGGTGACACAGAGTCTAGTGTTAAAAACTTTGTGTTGAGTGATAGTATGTGAGAAAGTTTTAGTGTTAAGGCAGTTCAAATGGGAGGGGAGGCAGAGCAGGCAGAGTGTTTAGCATTCTGACTGCCTGATGAACAGAGCTGTCTCTCAGTCTGCTGGTTCGAGCCTGGAGACTCCTCAGTCTCCTCCCTGATGGCAGCAGTCTGAAGCAGCTGTGTAGTGGGTGTGTGGGATCACCTGCCATGCGGTGGGCTTTCCGAGTGAGGCGTTTGCTGTGTAAGTCCTGCAGTGAGGGCAAGGAGGTGCCCACGATCTTCTCAGCTGCTCTCACAATGCGCTGGAGGCTCTTGCGGCAGGATGCAGTACATGCACCAAACCACACAGTGATGCACACATTCATTACTCAAGTAGAAGTATAGATACTGGGATTTAAAATTACTTCTGTAGAAGTAGAAGTATCAACTCTAGCTTTTTACTCAAGTAAAAGTAAAAAAGTACTGGTTTCAAAAACTACTTAAAAGTATAAAAGTAAAAGTAGCGTAAGAAAAAGCAACAACAAAGTGTTACGTGATACGGATACGTGTTTTTGAATTATAAAAATATGTATAAACAAATTATTACACAATTAACCATTTATTTTTAGTGCAAATAGAATTGCAAATAGAATTGCCAGAAACAAACATATCTTTTGAAAATTATGTATCTTTCTTAAACAGACCTCTGTCCTGCTTAATAACTCCTGCTTCATGGAATATCTTACAAAAAGATCTGAAGCTCTCGACCTTGACTTCTCTAAATGGTTTTCAGAATCTGTTGGAATCCTGGCAAAAACCAATGCAGATCTGTTCCTGTCTTTGATTTTATACGTCTACCTTATAATGTTTTGCTAGTTTTTTGATACTTTGTAAAAAAAAAAAAAAAAAAAAACTTTCTTTTGTTTTTTTTCTCTCTTTTGTTTTCTATTGTTTATTGTTTGTTTGTTTATTGTTTATTGTTTAAGGAAATTATACCACTGCTGTTCATTGTTCTTTAGTTTTAGCAGGTCGCTTTCGTAAATGAGCCCTTGAGGTTCAAAAGATTTACCTGACTAAATAAAGGTTGAATGAATGAATGAATGAAAAAAACAGAATTATGTATCTTTCTTAAACAGACCTCTGTCCTGCTTAATAACTTAAAACAGTATTAAATAACAAAAAATCAATACGAACATTCTGTAATAGTGCATTTAGTGCAACGTGCAAATAAAGTTTGTAGTAAATTTGTAAACATAAACACATTGTGCCTCAAAGGCCATGGCTTTCCACTTGTAGTAAAAATAAAAAACTTGTAAACTAAACAGTGGAACGTTACATTATGGAGTCAACCTATTTTTTCCATTTGTTTTTCTGCTGAGATCGTGCTGCAGCAAGGAATGCTCTGTTTTTCAGTGCCAAAGAGTAAAACTCTGAGCAAGACATTTCATAATTTAGACTGACAATGAGCTCACTTCTAATTAGTTCAGTAGAACATTTGTTTCGCACATCAGTCCACTTACTTTTCATGAAAGAGAAAATCCTTTCCACAAACCCAGTGGAAGATGGGATGCTGAGGACAAAGGATACAACAGCTGGATGTTGGAGAGGTCAGCTGCCTGAAGAACTTGCATCCACTTCTCTGCTGTTCCCTGGGACTGCCACCTTTCTTTCTCCTGAGGTGAGGTGGTGAGGTGGTCTATCAGGCTGTTTGCAGTCACACATTCCTCATACAGCTCATCCATAGACATGTTCAGCCTGCCAAAAGGTGTTAAAGTTCATTAGTGATACATAGCCTAGGTTATGTAGTGATAAATAAATGGAAAAACGTGTATTGTTTATATTTATAATTTAGCATTGTATTTAAACTACATTTTGAAATGTATTTATTAATTTACCTATATGAACTGTGTTTTTTTAAAGATGGACAAGGTTGTATGTTTGCATAGTGTAAAGTAAATTCACAATTATGTATTTATTTGTACGTGTCAATTGTACACTTTTGTTTATAATACATGATACAGCGGTGGTGGGATGCATTACAAACAATGATGAGTCCAGCTACAGACAGGAGGTGGAACACCTGGAGAGCTGGTGCAAAGAGAACAATCTTCACATGAATGTGAAGAAGACAAAGGAGATGATTGTGGACTTCAGAAGGAACAAACACACCCATGCCCCACTGAAAATAGGTGGGTCTGCAGTGGAAGTGGTCTCCAGCTACAAATACTTGGGTGTACACATGAATGATAACCTCAGCTGGAGCAACAACACCACCAGCCTGATCAAGAAAGGTCATCAGAGACTCTACTTCCTCAGACGGCTGAGACGAGCTGGTCTGAGCAGCCCAGTCCTCACCTCCTTCTACAGGTGTGCAGTGGAGAGCATCCTGTGCTCCAGCATCAACGTGTGGCATGGAGGCTGCACAGTTGAAGAGAGGAAAGCTCTGCAGAGAGTGGTGAAGGCTGCACAGAAGTCTGTTGGAGTCAGTCTCCCCACCATCACAGACATTTACACCTCCAGATGCAGGAAAAGAGCCACCTGCATCATGAAAGACCTCACTCATCCAGCACACTCACTCTTTGCCCCACTCCCCTCAGGACGGAGGTTGAGGAGCATCAAGTGTAGAACCACTAGACTGAGGAACAGCTTCTACCCTGAGGCTGTTAGACTCATGAATAAATAAAAATAAAATAAAAAATAAACACTGCAAAATATCACATCATGCTGATGCTGATCTGTTTTCTTGTTGCTGTATTCATCTGTGTTCATCTGTGACCATCTGCTCATACAAACTCATGTTCGTGCTGCTGTTTATTCCCACTATATTAAGCTTAGTGTATTACTAGTTGATGCTTTTCTTAGTTAGTTCTAGATGTTATTACTGTTTTTCTCTTTCATTTGTTGTTGGATGTAACTGGGACCTCGTGTACATAATCTCGTTTTCATCTCATGTACCACATGCGGTGCAAATGACAATAAAGACTCTCTGACTCTGACTCTGATAACTATCAATAATTAAACATGGTTCACCACTACACTGGAAATTATTGAATTTTTACCTGCCAACCAGGTGAAGACTTTCAGTGATCTTCTCCACTTCTTCAAAGGATATTTTTCCAGATGCCAGAGAGAGGGGCTGAAGGTGAAAGAGCCAGTTTTCCTCTGAGAAGTCAAACCACTTCTGGACATAACTGATGGCAGTTTTTTTTTTTACATACCATATCTGCCTCTGGTGTTGCCCGGTGCAGAACAAATTGGTCAAGGGTTCTCCTGGTTTTGTTGTCTTTCACGTTTATATTTATTATACAACATTAGTATGTTACTAGGTCACTAGAAGTCAGTAATCAACTGATAAAAAAAAACAAAAAAAATCTTTCAGCTTACCTCTATAGACCCCTTTCACGGATTGCGCAATACCGGAAGCGCCGCCATGTTGGAGACACTCGCGCTGTAAACACACAGTAGTTGAAGTCGGAGCTCCGGTTTTATTTCTGATTTGACCATGTTCTCTGTAAAACAAACCTCTGTGAAGAAGACAGAAGCTGCAGGAGAGTATGTGGACCAGCTTCAGCCTGCAGCAAAGGAACGTCATTTGGATAAAATACAGATAATTGGCAGCTAAGACCCATACCGGCTGTCCAACATGTCAGAAGATGAGAGGACCTTACCAGCTGTGACCTACGCAGACATTGTGAATTATTTGGTGTTTGGTGATTTATATTTAATTTTTAATTTGTGTGTGTACATATAAATATATTTTGGGTGTGTTTTTAAACACACACTAGCTATGTATTCTTATTGTAAATGTATGTGACTCATCACATCAGTCTGAGGATTGAAGCAAATTTTGTCAAAATGATCTTAGATCCCTGTTTTTTAAGCTACATTTGATCCCTGGATCAACCAGATCTGAGCGGTTCCAGAGAGCAATGCCTTGATTTTCCTTATTAATCCAGACTAAATGTGTAAATGTGTGTTTCAGTTCATCTTATAGAAGCTCTGTGCTGAACTACCTCAAAACATATTTTTTAAATAAACATGTGAAGTACAATGATGGCTGACAAGTGTTATTCAAAATTTTCAACTCTTGTACAGTGTTTCAACACAAATTATATAAATAACAGCTACTCTATGAGTGTTTCAACACAAATTATATAAATAACAGCTACTCTATGAATCTAATTACAGTAAGAACTTTGAGGTGCATTCTGCAGACATTCATCTTTTAAGATAATAGTACGAATGGTTGTCTTTATATAGACCTTTTTTACCTTACAACTACTTTGAGTTTGGCAGAATATTTTCTAGTCAATACAAAAAGTGCACAAACAAAATGGTTAATGATACATAATGTCATTTATTCTGTCATTTATCATGTCCTGGACAACTGAGAATCTTCACCAGCATCATGCTCAAATAAAGAGTGCAGTGAATGAAAAATCATGTCTGCCCCATATTTGCAAAAACAACTTCAAAGTAAAGGTGGAACAATGTAAAATAAAAATAAAAAAGGTTCACATCAGCTATCACTCTTCTATCCACTTGTTCTTTTTACAATTCATGCAGCTACTCATAACCCACCAAAGGTGATTAACCAAGGCACAGCACACAAAGCCAATCATATCGATTAATGCAACTTTTTCTGGATCTCTACATGTTTGAAAATCAATAGGTAGAAGAGGGCCATTCAAGATTGTGTATTTTTGTCTAACACAGCCTATGACACGTTCAACATGGATTCTAACATGTGCTATTTGCCATGTTTTTTTTAGTTCTTTTTTGTCGTCGGTTGAAGCGTTCAGCTGCCAGATGTCATCCCACCATCAGCACCAACTGCTACAGACTTCTCTGCAGCACACGTCTTCAGTGGAGGCACCCAGTCTGGATCATCCTTGCTGTACAATGGAGCACGTCTGCCTAAGAAAAGAAAAAACATAATAAAATAAAAATTACTTAAATGAAGTTGTAAATAATTGGTGTGTTCATATGCATATGAATTTCAAAACAGGATTTACAACATAGCACCGGATTGTCAGTTGTCAAACAACACAAGAACAGTTAATTTAGGTTATTGTATGTGCTTCTTACATATTTAGTGTTTGTACGTATTTTTTGCTTTTCAACTTGAGAGCTAGGTGTGCAGTTTCTCATGACAGTGCTCTTGTCATGAGTGTCATGACATGACACTCATGACAGTGCTCTTGTCATGAGTGTCATGACATGACACTCATGACAGTGCTCTTGTCATGAGTGTCATGTGCTCTTATGAATTTTGAATAATCAGCATAAACAACTCAACAACTGAAAGCTTTGTTAAGCTTTCAGTTGTTGAGTTGTTTATGCTATTTGTAAAAAACAAATAACTCAACAAAAAAATTTAACGTTCCATGTACATTTTATGCAGCACAGTTAAAGGATTGTAATAATAATAATAATAATCATTTTATTTAAAAGCGCCTTTCAGGACACCCAAGGACACTTAACAAACCAATTCAGTTCAAACATTATCAGTGACAAATTGAAATATAAAATACATAAGGATTATATAATATAAAATACATTTAGTAAAGTTAATGATAAGTCTAAAGAGATGTGTTTTCAGGGCTGTCTTGAACAGAGAAAGGGAGGTGGTGTTTCAAAGCTCTGTCCTCGTGCTCAATAAACTTATGATTCGTGTAATGCCCTAATTCACTATAATCTACTGTAAGAAATATATTACCTGACACAAAGTGTGCAGAGCAAATTCGGATGTTGCTCAGTGTTTTTCAATCCAAGTTCTGGTTTAGGCTGGCAGCCACAGACGTCCACGTTCCTCTGATAACTGCTGAATTACTTCACCTTGATTTGTGATCACGAGTGGTAATCTGTAAAACAGAAGGCTTTTCTCTCAATCTGACCGATTGTGGCAGCCATGGACACGATAATAATTCACCATTTTTTGATTTTGTGTGACCAGACGCGACGCACCACTACAATAGAGCTTGGAATCGTGACGTCAGCGGACCGGGATCGCGCAAAGCATCCCGGTACTTTAGGACACGGAGTCTGACGTGACCGGGGTTTGCGTTAGTTGAAGTGTGTTATCCTAGGTGAAATACGCTGAATTGGTAACTACTTGTTGTGTTGTAAACTGTCACAATCGTTCTCACGATCGCAGGGGGAGCCGTATTGCAAATGGAGTCCGTTTTTTCATCTTTCCGGCATGAAAACAACACAGAGGAACACAGGTTGCTAAGCTAACAGAGACATGGTGACATGACCTGTTAAACGAACAAACATCACTTTCAGGAGTATTTCCAGACACATGTTTGTGTGTTCGAAGCATTTCCACACAGGTAAGGTTTAAATAAATAATATTACACTTATTAACTGCTCATATGTAACACAGGATCGTTTACAAACAGCTAGCTGGCTGGCTAGCTAGATCATCTAATCAAGTTCTTTTATCTCTTCTTAGGCAAGCCAGCGTATGAATTCCTACATTGTGATCCTGACTGGGTACCCTCTTTACATCTCGGGCACACCGAAGTCAAAACAATGAACACTGCCCGATTTGCCCGTCGGACCAAGAGACACAAATCAACCACAGAGGACAACACTGCACCTGCCACACCACCAGATCTGCGTAGCCAGACATCAGAGATGGATGAAACTGCTCCTCCAGGTGTAGCTGCTCAGAGTTTTTCTGAGGATGAAACAGCCCAGGGGTCCGACGTGGTTCAAGGTGTACAGAGGTCCGAGGTGGATGAAACCGGCGCGGGGTCAAAGGGTGATGAAGCTGCACTAAAGGACAGTGCTGAAACACTGCAGGAATGTGGACTGTGTGTCCTCAGAGGTGCTGAAATTAATCGCTTGCTGGAGGAAAACAGGATCCTGAAGGAAGAGCTGTCCCAAAAGAAAATGAATGAGCAATTCTTAAAAGATGATGCAATTGTCAAGTATTACACTGGGCTTCCATGTTTGGCTGTTGTGATGGGTGTGCTGGCTCAGCTGCTCCCCTGTCTTCCACAGCCTGGAAGAAATCTTTCACATTTTCAGATGCTCCTTCTAACTTTAATGCGCTTGAGGCTTAATCTGCTAATCCAGCACATTGCACACCTGCTCTGCATCAACCGAAAGCTTGTGTCCACCACATTTAGAAAGACTATAGGTGTAATGTTTACACACCTCAGCCCTTTGGTGCACTGGCCAGAGAGACATTATTGTTTGCAAGGCCCCAGTGTTGTTTTGAAAATATGAATTATTATCTGTGTGAACATTGACTGATGAACTGAACGTGAAAATGTATCTACTTTTGCCCAAGTGTTGCTTCGATGCTGCATGCTGTAAATAAATTATTGCAGATTAATTCAGTTTGTAGTCTCTTGTTAAATAATGTTGAACATGTCTAAGTTACAGTAACACAACAGATCAACCGAGTTTACGATTATCCGTCACCACATGGGTAAAATATGTGACATTTGTAGTGTTAACAAGAATAAATACAGTTCAAATACAATAAACACAGAAAATGAAAACTTCTTGCAGATATACCCTGATGCATGCTCAATAATCCAGGTAGAAAAATCTAAAAAAGCTAAGTCTGGTCCTCTGGACATTCAAAAGTTGAATGTCCAGAGGACCAGACTTAGCTTTTTTAGATTTTTGCAGATATATTTCACATTAACAATGTGCTAAAATTACATGTTAAGGTGCAATTTTATCTGATATTTGCACAACAAAGTGAGTTTTAGAAAATGTAAGCATGCTTTGCAACTAATGAGAACTAGGACCAATGAAATATCAAACAAAAATTTTGAGAATAAATTCTGATTCCCGAACCACTGAGTCAGAATAAAAAACAAATTAGCAATAGTACCTTTTGCTTATTCATCATCATCAACTTTATTCAACAGACTTGTGGTCCACAAAATTAAACATAACACACACAACACATACAGAAAGAATAAATTGTAATCATTGCATAAAAAACCTGCATAAAGTCAGAAAGCAGTGCTTAGCTGCCACTTCCTCATTCTTCAACATATCCCTCCCTCCATATGCTGCACCTAGCTAGGAAATTAGCTGTCAGTGACAACTGATTCAGCAAGACATTTTTGTGCATGTGGCACATAACCACGGCTCAGTCTCCGACGGTGCCTGAGTGAGCCCCACGCATGTCAAGTGGAACCACTGGATTTTGCAGTTCTCATTGTCACAGGCCACCATGTCATCCTTCTCCTCAGGACCTTTGCAAAAGCACCACAAACGTTTTTTTGCTATTTTCTGTTTTTTCCGTTTTGGGCCAGATGAGTGTTGCTCTGATAAAGGATTATCACAGGTTGTAGAGGCGGCCGCTCTGGTAGTGACATGCTACAAGTTCTGGTAAACACACCTTCAAAAAAAACTCCTGTGATTTTGTCAAAAGGGTGGTCCAGAAGGTCACATTGGGAAATACTCGTACAACAACACAGTCTTTCTGTGACCACACCACAAAGTCACAAAAAGCTGACTTGGTCACAAACATCTGCATTTGTACCTGCCTGTAGTATTTGTGTGTTTGCTTCAAGTTTAATTTCCCATCACTTTGATAAAGACAAAAGTTGCTGTCATCTGCACAGGCCTGCATGATGAAGTTGTCGCGGTGCTTAAATGGGCATTTTATTTCCAGACATCCTTTCTCACAACATGAGCAGTGGATGATGCCATCTGGAGATGCACCAACCTCTGGAAATTCTGGATTTATTATAAATCCATTTTTCTAGGTTGAAGTTGTCATGCTGCGATGCTGACAGTTTGACATACGTTTCCCTTGCTTGCTCTTCATGATCGACCCCCCATTTCATGGCAGCTGTGCTTGTTGTTTTTCTGGGGTAGCACACATTGCGCACAGATGACAGAGCTGGTCTGGTGACACTGGAGGACATAACAGCAGAGGCATTAGACTGTGCACAGTCTACTTGTCCCGTGGAACGTAGAATCACCCATGGTTGGAGTGGTGCTTCATTCAGGCGCTGAGAGTGCAGAACCTAGGGGGAAAAATAGAAAATTTCTGCTACATTAATCAACATAAAATTGTAAAATCCATTACCTTCACATCACTACTTTTTCCATAGGTTAGGTTACAAATACAGTACATTCTAAAAACCTAATAAAACTTATGGTAAATAGCCTGTTCTAAAGTAGCAGAAAAGGTATAAATTAATATTATATTGGATGGATGAATGTGTGGATGGATGGATGAATGTGTGGATGGATGGATGAATGTGTGGATGGATGAATGTGTGGATGGCTGGATGAATGTGTGGATGGATGGATGGATGGATAGCTGGATGTATGAATGTGTGGATGTTTGAATGTGTGGATGGATGGCTGGATGGATGAATGTGTGGATTGATGGATGAATGTGTGGATGGATGTGCAGATGGGTGGGTTAGAACCCATTAGAACAATTTAAAAACTTTGTGCACATCTGTTTTGTAAACAAACCTCCTCAACAAAATCATTATCAATTTTGGAACAAGGGCAGATAAAATAATGTTCTTCATGGCAGCTTATCTTTTTAAGGGGTCACTAGAAAAACTCGGGGTGATTTACTTTGATCCGTTTTTCTAAAAATTGTCTCAAAACGCATCTACAGAAATTAAAAACCTGTCACAGCAGTTTGAGAAGAAAATGGCAGCAGCAGCTGCGACATGTCAACGTCCCTGTGTGTTCACCTACCTTCGTGAGAACAACAGTTTTTTGGTCGTTGACTTGAGAAATCTGCAGGTCCTGCACCCATCCATTTGTGAACTGAAGATGACTTTGCAGAGATTTATAATTCCTGAACTGCTCACATGTGTAGGCACTCAGACCGCACACAAGGTAGCTCATGTCGGGAGCTGCGGTAGCTCGTTGAAATCACCGGTCCACTGCCTGTGCTCATCTGGATCCAGCCCAATGGAATCAGTTTTAACAAGATAGCGCTGCTTCGCTTCTTTGTTCAGTTTTGTCGCGGTAACGAATCTTTATCTTCTGTTTCTCGCGGTCCATGTTTGTTCTTCGTGTGGTGTTTTACGCCATGTTTGTTTTGGTCAAGGATGTCCGAAAACATGGCGGCGTCGCATTCGTCGTGACGTCATTGCCCAAGCTCTAGAACTGAGCTACAACTTTCTACCTTTTTGTCTTGACAATTAGTATTTCTGTTTTACCCTTGTTCAGCTGGAAAAAGTTGTAAAATCCCCAAATTATTATGATTTTTTTTTTTTTTTTTTTTTTATTGAATCAAAAAACAAAATACATTAATACAAACAGTATAACAAGGCATATAATATACAAACAATAAAAGTTGAAAAGGCAATTAAACTAAGCAGAAAATTATTAATAAAGTTCTAAACAGCAGCATAAAAAAAAAAAGAGAACAATTTGAGAAACATAGTACAAAATTAAATTGCGTGTGCAAGAGGAGTTTCAAGTTTTATGATAAGCTATTAATATATTTGTATAAGGACTGTGCTTTAGGGAGTCTGCAGCGTTTAAGTACATTCTTAAATATATTTACTTCATTTAGAAAAATGCAAAATAAGGGAGAAGTTTTCAAGAAACGACTTTTGTGAATAAAAAATTTTGCCATCAGGATGAGATTGTTGTTACCATAATTTAAAACTTCATTCCCTGTTAACAGACCAAATTTAATTGTAGTGAAATCTAAAGGTGGGATGGAACTCTTAGATAAAATCCAGTTCTGAAAATCTTTCCAAAAAGCATTAGTGACATTACAGTTGAAAAAAAGATGTTCAGCTGTCTCAACATCAGAATTGCAAAATGTACAAGTATTGGTTTCTATATTAAATTTCTTTTGCAACAAATCATTGCAAGGGTAGATTTCATACATAATTTTGAAATGTATTTCTTTAGTTTTTTGTGGGAGTGGATGGGAAAGGTATTTGGTTCTGATTATTTTTTGTGAGGAAGTATCATAGTTTTTAAACAAATGTTTTCTTTTCAATGTATGGGGAAAGAGTATAGCGGTCAGAGTATTCCTTATGAATTTATTATTACATTTTTTATCTATGAAATCACAGCCATTAATTAACAAGGAAGGTTTTGTAAGATTAACATTGGAATATGTAATTATACCTTTAATCATCTGAATCAAAGCAGGAGGAATGGATTTTATCACTCTCTCAAACTTACTTTTAGTACAGATTAACGTGTATTTTTTGATAAAATCATCATATGATAAGAGGTTGCCATTTCCATTCATAAGGTGTAAAACAGACCAAATATCTTTTTCCAACCAATCTTTGTAAAGGAATGATTTTCGATTAATCAAGATATACCTATTGTTCCAAATTGGGATTGAGTGTGGTGAGAAGTTGTGTTTGAAGACCAGTTTCCAATATTGCAAAACCTGTTTGTGAAAGTCTGATAATTTTATTGGTAATTTAGAAATTTCAAAGTCGCAGCTTAACAAAAAACAAATTCCACCAAACTTTTCAAAAATCTTCCGAGGGAACATATACCAAAAGCTTTCGTAATTTTTTATGAAGTTTTGTAACCATTTCAGTTTGATGGTACCGTTCATTGGATCAAAATCAATCATATTTAAACCCCCTTCCTCTAAAGATTTAACTACATCTGCTCTTCTAATATAATGGCATCTGTTTCTCCAAATGAAATTAAAATTGTCCTGGTTTATTTTCTTTATCATTTTATCGGATATAGGCAATGAATAAGCAGGGTAAATAAGACGAGATAAGTTTTCCATTTTAGTGAGTAAAACACGTCCAAAAATAGATAAATCTCTTTGAAGCCAACTGTTGAGAATAACTTTACTACTCTGGATTTTAGTTTCTATGTTGGAGGTTTCAATTAATTTTTTATCTCTTGAAATATTAATTCCTAAGTATTTCACTTCTTTTTTAACTGTGATATTACCAACATCGTCCAGCGGATGATCATGAATAGACATTATTTCACATTTTTTCATATTCAAATGCAAACCAGAGGCTTTAGAGAATGTCTGTATCTCCTTCAGCACATTTGAAATTTGAGATTTATCTTTTAGAAACAGGGTTGTGTCATCAGCTAGTTGTGTTATTACCAGAGGGTTTCCCATCACATTTAAAGGTTCAATATTTGAATTGTTTTTAATAAAAATAGCTAATAGCTCTGCCACAATAATAAATAAAAGAGGTGAAGCAGGGCAACCTTGACGAATTCCTCTTTGGATATTAAAACGTTTAGAGGTTCCAGATGGTAGAGATACTGAACTATTAATGTCCGTGTAGAGTAACTGGATCAATCTGTTAAACTTTTCTCCAAAACCAAAAGAGTCCAAAGCCCTTAAGATGAAGGAGTGCTCCACCATATCAAAGGCTTTGTAAAAATCCAAAAAGACAATGATTCCATCATCCTCCACCAGATGTTCATAGTCCAGCAAATCTAGGACCAGTCTCAGATTATTGTGAATAGATCTCTCCTTCAGAAAGCCAGATTGTGTGTCACTTATAATCTGAGGTAAATCATCTTTTAGTCTGTCTGCAATCACATGTGTGAAAATTTTATAATCAGTATTTAACAAAGTAATTGGACGAAGATTTTCAATGTATCGTTTATCTTTAGCTGGTTTAGGGATCAACGTGATAAGCCCCTGTTTCATTGTAGGTGTTAATGAGTTGATTAGTAATATATCATTTATTGTTTCCAGAAAAAAAGACCTTAGATCTTCCCAGAAGAATTTGTAAAACCCTGAGGTTAAACCATCTTGGCCTGGTGCTTTTCCGGTAGCTAGTTTTTTAATCACTCTGTCTAATTCTTCTAGTTTGAAATCAGAGTCACATTTCTCCTTAAAATCTGCCTCTATCTGTGGAATGTATTCTTTGATTTCTTCTAGAAATCTATTCGAACTCTCAGGATTAAAATCAGATGAGTATAGTGTTGAGTAAAATTTGTAAATTTCTTCTGAAATAATTTTTTGGTCATTGACTTCTTTATCTTCTATAATTAAGGAGTTTATGTTTTTTCTTTCTTGACGTTTTTTTTCTAAATTACTAAAATAAGATGTATTTTTTTCACCTTCTTCTATCCATTTAGCACGTGACCTAATATAGGCACCATGTGCCTTTTTAGAATAGATTTCATCTAATTTGTTTTGCAGTCTTATAAACTCTGCTTTATCATCTTCGGTCATTTCAGATTTTTTACATAAATAATTTATTTTTTGAACCAATTGAGATTCAAGCTCTTTTTGTTGCTTACATTTCAGTTTACTAAATGAAATGGAGAATTCACGCACCTTAAATTTAAAATATTCCCATCTTTTACTGAAGCTGCCTATGGTTTGATCATTTTTGTATTTTTGAATCATTTCTTTAATTATACGAGCATAACCTTCATCTTTTAGTAAGTCTGAGTTAAATTTCCAGTAATCTTTTTTGAATGTTTTCCAATTTGCTGGGTTTAATTTAAGTGATATTACACAGTGATCTGTTAACGGAGCAGAAGAGATGGAGACATGGGAAGTGTATCTGATTACCTCCGGTGTTGTTAACCATAAGTCTATTCTAGACTTTATACTTCCATTTGGTTTAATCCAAGTGAACTGACGAACACCAGGATTTTGGTCTCTCCATACATCTATAAGATGATTGGAATTAATAAATTCAAATAAGGTTGGATTCAAGGTTTCTGTAAGAGATCTTGAAGGACATCTGTCCATCCATTCATCTGGTGACAAGTTATAATCACCGCCTACCACCACAAAGTTTGAATTATACATTTCCTTATATTCAGTGATAACTTCTGTAAGTTTCAACAATAATGACTTATTCTGATTATTATTTGCATATCCATAAACATTGCACAGTATAACAAAATATCCTTCAACATTTAGCACAACTGCCATCCAATGACCCAGATCATCAACTTTGGAAGCAACAACTTTTCCAGGACATCTGTTAAAACAAATAGCTACTCCTCCAGAACGATTTGATCCATGGCTGAAAAGAATCTTCTCTCCCCACTGGTTTGACCACCAGGTGGCGTCCGCGTCACATGAGTGGGTTTCCTGTAGAAACGTGCAGTGTGCCTTTTGTCCTTTACAGAATAAAAATAAAGCTTTTCTCTTCACATTGTCCCTGAGACCTCTTGCATTTAAAGAAATAAAAGACAGATTTGTTTTAAGCATTTGTGCTGTTTAAAGAACGGATTACAATTTTTTTTTTTTTAAATCAAAACAAACTATTTTAGTCTTTTTTTTTTTTTTTTGTAGAAAAAGAACAGATTGAGTGTACGTCCCTCTATTAAAACAAATAGAAAATTACCACACCCTTATTTCTAAACTTATTTACAGTAAACATCTTTATAAAATACCTTCATTTTAGTCCTTTGCATAAATGCGCCGGCCGTTTATGTATCCGAACGGGCCGCGGTAGTAAGCCCGGTCTCCTGCCTTCCTCGCCTGCTGGATCTGGGGCCAAACTTTCTCTCTCTCCTCTCGGTCTTCTTTTGTCAAATCCTCCATGAAACGAACACCTGCTGACTTGCAGACGTCAGACGTTTTAGTCATTTTCCATATTCCATCTCTGTGCTGCCGCTTGGTGAACTGCACCATGATTTGTCGAGATCTGTTGTCGTCCTTCTTCCCCATCCGATGAACCGTGTCAACGTAGTCATCCATCTTCTCTGCCCATTCTGGAGCCACTTTCTCCAGGAGTTTCACCACATCCTGCCGAGTGTCTTCTCCCATCGTCTCCTTCATCCCTCTGATCCGCAGGTTCCATCTTCGTTTATAACGGTCATGTTCTTTGGCATCAGCTCTGAGTTCAGTCACCTCTTTGCGCAAACTGAACACCTCTGACTCCATATTCAGCACTTTCTCCTTACAGTCTTTCACTTCAGCTGCATTAAATTCTAGAGCTTTAGCGAGGGTGTTGATCGTCACCGTGTTCTCGATCAGCCTTCTGTTCATGTCCGCCATCTTTTCTGTGCTCTCGGTCAGCCTCGTGCTCAAATCCGCCATCTTTTCCTCCTGGGCTTCAAATCTCAGGAGGAGTGTTTGCATGGTTTCAAACAAATCTTCCATCGATATGTTTTGTTTTGTTATTTTTCGAGCATGAGCACCTTTAGAAGGTGATTGAAACAGATCTGCTGTGACGTCCTCTAGAACACGTTTTCCGCTAGCTCTTTCAGTTTCCATCTCAACAGCATAAGCATGCTCCTTTGCAGCTGAAGTTTTACCTTTTTTGGGGTCATCCTTTTTAGTCAGGGTCTTCTCTTGCCTTCTTTGTTCCGTCTGCATGGTTCTACTTGTAAGAGATATGCTTTGTAAGGGTGCTGGCTGGTCGAAAGACCGAAAATTAGAGGTTCGAATCACACTCGTTCTGAACGACACGTCTGCTCAGTCCGCCATCTTGCCGGAACCCAGGCTAACACAGCTATGTCGCCAAGATGGCTACTTCCGGTATTTTTCCAGGGTTGATGACGAGCCGTGAAAGGGGTCTATTGCTGCGTTCCAGTTGTCCTCGGAGGTCGTAATTACGAGCTTCCGAGCAGTAAAAATCAACTGGAACGCCTCCTCAGGTCGTAATTACAACTCGTGGACTCGGTCTCGCTGCACCGTACCCGAGTTCGCCGAGATCATCGTTTCAAAATGGCTGCTCCTCGCATCAACAGTGAGTGAAAGAGTTACTTTTTACTCTTTTTCGCTGTTCTTTGTGGTTTACTCAGCCGTAACTTCACATTAACGCATTCAGGCACTGTAGTTCTTTACAGTAATGATAATGATATGTTTAAACAGCCGCTGTGCGTCGACAACGGCTCGCTAAACGGCTGTGAGGCGGCATTGTTGTTGTTTAGCACAGTACTCGTTTTAGCTGTTCAGCGTTCATTGTTTATCATTAACTCAGTAACACATGTCGTACTTTACAGTGATTATTATACGATATGTCGCCTAATAATTAGAGGGTGTTTCTAAGCTGTTTGTGTTTTCTAAAGAACGTGATTGTTGTGTTGATGATGTAGCTGCGTCGGAGACCTGCAACCTCGTTGTTCTTTGTTCACCTTTACATGTGTTTTTAGCTAGTAAACTAATGTTTTGCACCATAAACTGTTTTTAAAAGGTCTATCAAGATTTATCTTGGCTTGTCAGGGTGGAAATCCAGTTTAACATGATCAATTATTTAGTTTAAAAAAAATGCAAAACTTGAAACCCAAACCATCCTTTCAATCCACAGCTGTGTGTGTCTGTGTGTGTGTCTGTGTTGGAGGTGTGTGTGTGTGTGAGAGAGTGAAAATCGACCTTATTTATAATTATTATTGTGGGTTAGTTTTGTGAGTTACTGCTATGATGTGATTTGTTGTTAACCATGTGTATATTTCTTTGCAGTTTATGTCAACATGAAGATGAACATGTTCCTGGACCCGAGCAGACAAACCTGTTTCCCTGGTCCCTTGTTCCAGAGGAATGGTGACTCCTTGACATATTTTATTGATGAAACATAAATAAAACATTACTAAGTAAGATTTTTGTGAAGTTAGTTATTTTGATTTAGTTTTAGCTGGTAGCTCATTTTACTGAGACCTCAAATTGTACCTGTGCCTTGTTGTCATACGTTATTAAAAACAATTTGAAATAACAAATGCACAAATTCTTGTCTTGCTTCACAATAAGTGTGGTTTTTCAGTAGAATAAAGGAAAGCAGGTAATGAAAAGAAACTACTTAGAATGAAAGTAAATTCAGTGTAAAAGAGGAACACCTCTGGTATTCAAACACGACAATTTGTCATGATGCACTGCAGTTTTTCATCAATATTTTTGGAAACCGATGTACTTGCAGAGAAACTAGTGCTCTCATGTTCTCATCGGGCAGAGTTTTAAAATTACTACATAGACATGTTTTATTTAAGCACTGACTTTTAAGCAGGTGTTATTGTTGTGGGAAACTAAGTTTTGCAGCTGGTTTTTGAAGCTGTAAAATGTGTTTACCTATACCAGCTTATGTTTTTGGCGTGGTTTATCCACACAGATATAAATGACAGCGAGAGAGTGGCATGTCAGATAAACACATTTAATCAAAACAGCACTATAACAACACTAGAACATTTTTTGACAAGCTAATACAAGTACAGCATCCACACATCACAGTAAAGAGTAATTTAGTCATTTTCATCCTGCCTTGGACAGCTGTTTGGGTGATCCTGACACACTGGTGAAGCCCCAATGCAGAGGTTATGCAGAAGGCAGGCTGCCATGATGACAATCATCACCACAGCATCAATTCGTTAGGCCAGGGGATGAAGGTGTGTCCCATTGTGCAAAATGGCCTTCAGTACTTCCATGATGATCCTGTGCGCTGAGGACTGCGAGACCAAATTTGTCAGACATCTCCCTGAAGCTGTTCTGGTTGGCCATGTACCACAGGAACATCAGGACCTTCTTTTCTACAGGGACTGGTGCTGCACCTTGACAGTGCTCCTTTCTCCTGCAGCTGCATCATTACAGATGTGAACTGGGTCTTGTTGACTCTGAAATGATGCACAAACGTGTTGTCATCCATGTTCAGCATCACCTCTCATAGTCTTCATGATTATTCCATGTGTCCGTAGGTTTGTGTGTATCAGCAGCATCCTAAAATACAAAGAAATTAAATTGTTTTGTTACTATGGACCATATGAGTCTGAAATAAAGTTTTGATTGATTGAAGTTTAATAACAATTTTAACAATAAACCGTAAAAACGTCTGCTAATGGATTGAGGTAGTAAAAAGAAAAGAAAAACAATGTTCAGCACTTTCTGACTTTATTTATCTAATGATAACTTCTGTACTGCTGCTATAATCCTAAAAGAGATCGAATTAAAACTATAAAGTAGATGTAAGAGCCTCAAGACCATAATTAACAAAAATAAGCTTATTTATAAATAAATAAAAACTACTGGTTAAAACAACATACCTGGTTAACATTTCAAGAGCCTCAGAATTGCTTTTCAACTTCGCTGCTGGTCTGGAAACCTTTTTATAATCCAACAAAGCAAGAACAACAACAGTTTTGTAGCGGGCGTCCATCTTGTTTTCGTCATCGTGCCGACAAGCTAACTGGAACGCATTTAACTCGGTGATGACGTCATTCCAGGTTGATAATTTCGACCTCCGAGGCAACTGGAACGCAGCATTACACTCCCAGGTGGCCAGGTTCACAAATTCGAGGATCCAGTGTTGGCTGCAGACTTTGTCAAAAAGAACCTTAAAAATGTGGTCGACCCAGCCATGGTGTAGCTCCGGACGTATAGCTATGGTGTGATTATCCGATCACATTGTGACTCTTGTGACTTGAGTTCTCTGGGCCCAGTACCGAAGACAAGCATGATAGATTATGTTATTGTTTACAGTACACGACTCTGGACGTTGAAATTACAGTCTAAAGTGCTCTGATTCTGTAATGGTGCCTTCATGAGTTACGTATGCACAATGTGAACACAATTTATTTCCATCTCAGACGCTTATAATTCCTCCTTTTTTTTAATATATTTTTTCTATTTATTCTTAATTTTCTTTTTATTTCTCACAAACAGACAGTTAATTTGCCATCTCTAACTTAGGTCTCTTTTTACGACTCCAAAATTTGTCAGGTTTCCCTAGCTTTTCTTTTCTTAATATCATTTATTATTATTATTATTTATTTTTAATTATTATTATTATTATTGTTATTATTACTATTATTACTTACTTTTTTCTTAATTTTCTTTTCTTCTCATAAACAGACAGTTTAGTTGCTATTTCTTACTTATGTTGTTGATATTATTCTAGCAGATTTTTATGGGCCTGCTTGTATTTTAGTTTCTTCTCATGACATATAAAATAGGACTCTGGTTTTATGACTCCAAAAACTTGTCAGGTTTCCCAAGGGTTTATTTTATTTATTTATTTACTTCATTGTATTTTTTTCTTCTTCCTTAATTTTTCATAAACAGACAGTTAATCTGCTATTTCTCTCTTACTTATGTTTTTGATATTATTCTAGCAGACTTTTATGGGTCTGCTTGTATTTTAGTTTTTTCTCACGGCATATTAAACAGGACTTTGGTTTTATGACTCCAAAAGTTGTCAGGTTTCCCCAGGTCTTGGGGTGCTTTTGAATTTTACACACTGTTATCTACATTATGTTCCAGGAGAGGGCGTTAGTGGCTAACACTGCTCTCGCTACTCCTCCTTTCAGTCCTTATTGGACTGTGTGCTGGTAGTTTCTCTTTTGATGTTTTTTGTGGGGTCTCGCGCGTCCCGTTTGGGGGGATGCCTCTGCGAGGGGGGTGGGAATGGGTGGGCTGTGGGTGGTGGGGCCTCGTATATCCCGAGTGGGGGGATGCCTTGGCGATGGGGCTGGGTTGGGGGGATCTTTGGTTTGTATGGATGGGTACATTGTTTAAATTTTTTTTTTGTTGCTATTATTATAATTTTTTTTTTTTATTCTTTCTCCCTCTCCCTCCCCTTTTCAGGCGTTCGAAGGCAGTCCTGTCTGTTCCTCTCTTCTTCCTGCTCCGTGCTGACCTATGGCTGAGTCTCATTCAACTTCTGCTGCAATGGTAGGACAAGAGATTTGTTTTACTAGCTTTAATTGCAGGGGGCTCAACAATCCTCAGAAGCGCAGTAAGGTGTTACATCATGTGCGACGTTTGGGGACACACATAGTGTTCCTACAGGAGACACACCTTAGGAATAGAGATCACCTGAAAATTAAACGTAGCTGGTCTGGCCAGGTATTCCATTCCTCCTTCAACACTAAATCTAGAGGAGTAGCCATTCTTATAAATAAATCAATCCCTTATGTACACTCTCAAACTATTTCCGACCCCTGTGGCAGATATGTCATCATCACGGGCACCATCCACAACACTCCGGTAGCTTTGGTCAATATTTATGCCCCCAATTGTGACAATGAAAACTTTTTTAAACACATCTTTCAACTACTTCCCGATATGTCCTCTTATAGGCTTATACTGGGAGGCGACTTCAACTGCTGGCTTAATCCCCAACTGGACCGTTCATCCACTAATACAGTCACACCCTCGCGCTCTTCTAAGGTTATTAACTCCTTTATGTCAGAGTTTAAAGTACATGACGCCTGGCGGTTCCTGCACCCCTCTCAAAAAGTTTTCTCCTTCTTCTCCCCTGTCCACCACACCTTTACGCGTATTGACTTTTTCCTGGTTGATGACAGACTGCTGTCCTGTCTCACTGGATGCAGATATGATGCCATCGTTTTATCAGATCATGCCCCGGTTACTATAAGTATCAGATTTGGTTCTCATCCGGTTGAACGAGCACCGTGGAGGCTCAACACCCGTTTATTAGCTGATGACAGGTTTATATCCTTTGTGGCGAAACAAATAGATTTCTTTTTAGAAACTAACAGGAGTCCCGAGATATCCGCTTCTTTGCTCTGGGAGACACTCAAAGCCTTTATTAGAGGAGAAATTATTTCCTACGCCAAACACGAAAATAAACTACGAAAAGAGAAAATTGAAGTTCTAACACACCAAATATCCCAAATCGATGATTTATATGCAATATCCCCCTCCCCTGTTTTGTACAGGGACCGACTTATGATACAAGCGGAGTTTGATGTACTTATGACTCAACACACTACCGAGATGTTACTTAAGTCCGGTGCCCAATTTTACGAACATGGGGATAAAGCTGGCAAACTCCTTGCTCATCAGATTCGCCGTCGGTCAGATTCACGCCTCATTTCTCAGATTCAAACGGATCAAGGAGTCACAACGAACCCAACAGAAGTTAACATGGCTTTTAAAGATTTTTATAAGATATTATATTCTTCAGAATGTTCCCCTTCTATAGCTGACTATGATGAGTTCTTTGACGCCTTGGAGATACCTGCCATTGGTCGGGATGTGGCTGACAACCTTGAGAGGCCCATTGTGGTTTCCGAACTTTCCAAAGCAGTCATGGCTCTGCAAGGGGGGAAATGCCCTGGCCCGGATGGTTTTCCCTGTGAATTTTACAAAACATTTTGGGACAAGATTTCCTCTCTGCTCTTGGAGGTATACAACGAGTCTATAGCCTCTGGGCATCTCCCTCAGACTCTTAATCAGGCAGTTATCACCTTATTGGCAAAAAAAGGCAAGGATCCCTTACTCTGCTCCTCTTATCGTCCGATAAGTTTACTTAATGTAGATTTTAAACTTTTGGCAAAGACACTGGCGCTGAGACTGGAAACTGTACTTCCCAGTGTGGTTGGGATGGACCAGACCGGTTTTGTACGGAATAGGAATTCCTTCTCTAATGTAAGGCAGCTTTTTAATGTGATCTATAGTCCTCCTTCTGATAATACTCAGGAAGTTGTAATCTCTTTAGATGCTGAGAAGGCCTTCGATAGAGTCGAATGGTCATACTTATTCTACGCAATTAAGAAATTCGGTTTTGGGGAGAACTTTTTGGCCTGGATTAAGCTGTTATATTCTGACCCGTGTGCATCCATTAGAACAAACAACAATCATTCCGGTTACTTCCCTCTCAATCGCTCTACACGACAGGGCTGCCCTTTGAGCCCGCTACTTTTTGCCTTGGCAATTGAACCCCTGGCAATAGCACTTAGAGGCAACATGAACATTGTAGGTGTGGGAAGGAACGGCATTGAAACTAAGATATCTTTATACGCAGATGATCTCCTTTTATACATCTCCAATCTGGATGTCTCCATTCCGGCAGCACTTGCTACACTTGATAAATTTGGGCAGTTGTCAGGGTATAAACTAAACCTTAATAAGAGCGAACTATTTCCAATTAATGCATTGGCTAAGAATTACCCACTACACACACTACCCTTTAAGGTTGTAGATCACGAATTTACTTATCTAGGAATTAAGGTTACATTCAAACACAGGGACCTCTTTAAAGCCAACTTCTCTCCTTTATTAACACATACAGTATTAAGGAAGACTTCGACCGCTGGTCGATGCTGGGTCTCTTGTTGGCGGCCAGGGTAAATATGATTAAAATGAACATTTTACCGCGCTTCTCCTACCTATTTCAACGTATCCCTATTTTTCTTCCACAATCCTTTTTTAACAAACTAGACGGCATAATCACCAGATTCCTGTGGAATGGGAAAGCTCCTCGCATACGCACTCAACTTCTTCAAAGGCCCAGGAAGCTTGGTGGGATGGCACTTCCAAACTTTAGATTTTATTACTGGGCCTCAAACATTGGTCTTTTCAGATATTGGCTTGAGGCAGACAATCCCTCTTCCCCAGCTTGGGTCACTATGGAAGCCAAGTCGGTGAGGCCTACATCTCTGGCAGCTCTGCTATATTCACCGTTGCAATCCTCGACTAAACCCTACACTTCCAGCAAATTGGTGGAGGGGTCTTTGAGGCTGTGGAAGCAATTCAGACGACACTTTGGCTTACAATCCATATCTGTACATGCCCCTATAGCTTCAAATCACACTTTTCCACCGTCTCTTTCAGACAATGCTTTCTTGACATGGCAGAGAAAGGGAATCTTAACCTTTCATGATATGTATATCAATGACACCTTCGCCTCGTTTCAACAAATCGTCGAGAAGTTTGATATCCCTCGCCAACACTTCTTTAGGTATTTACAAGTGCGTAGCTTTATCAGCTCCACATATCCAAACTTCCCCAATCTTCCCTTGGACACACCCTTAGATATGTTTCTAATACCCCAGGTCAAATTGAAGGGAGCTATATCTTTCACCTACAACCAAATTATGGGCCTACGTCCACAAACTTTAAATTCAATCAAACTACTTTGGGAGGAGGACCTTGGACTGACCTTTTCAGAGGATCTATGGGCACAGATTTTATCATCTGTGCACGGGTCCTCCATTTGTGCTAGGCATAGCTTGATTCAATGCAAACTTATACACCGTATCTATTATACTAAGGCGCGTTTGGCCAAGTTTTATAGCAATGTCTCTCCTACATGTGATAGGTGCCAACATTCCCCAGCTAACCTAATTCATACTATCTGGTCGTGTCCTCAGCTTTATCAATATTGGTCCAAAGTCTTTGCTATCCTATCGGACATCTTCGACAGGCAATTAGAACCTGACCCCCTAACTGCCTTATTTGGAATTGCTCCTACACAGTCCACCCTTTCCACCTCCCAGAAATCCTCCCTGGCCTTTTTGACCTTTTTGGCACGAAGAGTGATTATCACAAAATGGAAATCATCCCAACCTCCCTCGTATACCCATTGGCTCCGAGACGTACTGTACTTCATTAAGCTTGAAAAAATTTGTTTTACTCTAAAAGGCTCTTCTGCTAAATTCTTAGGATTGTGGAGCCCTCTTTTAAGAACCCTTAAAAATATGGATTTCCCTAATATTCCAGACTGAATAGGTGATTTGCTTGCAGCTGGTGTTTACTCTTGTTTTCTTTTTTCATTGCTGTGTAACCCCTCTTTCCTTCTCCTTCCTGTCCTGCTCTTGCTCCTTGGAATTGACTCGACTGTTCCAACGATGGGGGACCTCCCCGGCGCCTGAATCCCCCCCCCCTTTTTTATCTCTTTATTTATTTATTTATTTATTTTTAGTTTCGTGTGCGGATGTGCTCTGTTGGGTATGTTCAGGCCCTGCTGTGTTAGGAATCTGTGGTACGCCAAATATGACGTCTTTGAATATACTGTTTTGTATTGAATTGTACCGTTTAAAAATCAGAATAAACTTGGGAGAAAAAAAAAGTTCATTGTAGCACTTTGAGATTTGTTTAATGTAAAGTGCGTTATAAATAAAAGTTATTAAAACAAGCAGAAATTGGCAGAAAGATGTTAGAAGAAGCACAAAGATGTTGTAGTCAGCAGAAATAATCTCAGAGCACGAAATAGTTGAAAAAGCAGCTGAAATTAGCTGAAAGTATCTGATTTATTTTTATTTTTTTGCACAAGGAAGCTGAAAGTAGCTGAACCAGAACAAAATGTGAAAGGAGCAGTAAAAGTTTGTGAACACATCTAAAGATATGAAGGATGTAAAATGAGCTCAATGCATTTTCTAAGAGGAAAAAAAGGCTAAATATGTCAAAAAAAGCTAAAGTTGCACCAAAACCAAAAGTCATAGCAGGATTGTCCTGAAAGAGCTGAAATTTTTTGATTTATGATGTGTTAAAATAGCTTAAAAACTTCAGGATGAGAAAGATGCCGAAAAACGTATGGAAGAAAAATGGATCACAATAGTGTGAATGCTTCTTAATCATTCGCACAATGAACGACTTAGTTCAGTGTAGATTTACAGTAAAAGATGGTTCAAACAAGCACCTGATGTCTCAGCAGCAGGTGGCTCCTCCTCAACACGGTGCTCCTCTGACTGTTTACGCTTCCCGTGAGCGACGGCGGCGGCGTACAACTGCTGAAGCCCGGCGTCAAAGCCCAGAGAGTCCGAGGGTTCAGACCACAGCGCAGGAAGTGTCTAAAGACGGCAGAACAGAACAAGATGGATGTAAAAGTTATTGCAACAGAGTCACGTGTGGACACGTATTAAGACACAACGTCCTCATTCATTCAACCTTTATTTATATGTACAGGTTAGTCTCATTGGGTCACGAGGACTCGTTTACAAGAGAGACCTGTTTTAAACAACAACCATAAATGAGGTACACACAACAATAAACACTCATATACATATACTTCATTTAAAATGAAGTGTATAAAAGTGATATAAAACAAAATAAAATCATGCTACACTATAAAATGATGTAAAACACTAACAATAGGAACATGTTTGCATTGATTTTTGCCATGAACTTAAAAGCTGTTTAAAATCCCTTAGAGGTCATCGTCGACAACTTAAGATCTTTTTGCAAGGTGCTCCAGGTTACAGGAGTGGAGTAAGAGAAGACCCTTTTACCAAATTGGGTCTGCACTGACGGAACACTGCAGGTAATGATGTCTTGAGAGCGCACGCTGTAGCTGCACTCATGCAGAGACACGTAGGAGGAGATGTATGAAGGCAGCAGACCAAGAAGTGATTTAAAGATGAAAATGTACCAGTGAGAGAGTCTGTGAAGTTAATGATGTCCAGTTAACCAGTGAATACAGGGTGCAGTGGTGGATATGGTAGTTACAGCCAGTAATGAATCAGTGCACCATGATAGACATCATCCAACATCTGCAGGGTGCTTGTAGGAGCATTCATGTAAATAATGTCACCGTAGTCAATGGAGGGAAGGAAAGTCACAGATACAAGGCGTTTCCTAGTGTTCAGAGTTAGACAGGATCTGTTTCTGAAAAAGAAACCCAGTTTAACTTTTAGTTTCTGTACCAAGTTTTCGGCATGAGGATTAAAAGAGAGATGTGCAGCGACCAAAATTCCCAAGTATTTGTAAGAATCGACAAACTCAATATGAACACCATTCGTAGATAAGATGGAAGGAAGGACTGCGAAGACAGACTTCCTGTTTGAAAACAACGTCCCTTTGGTTTTATCAGCATTTTGCACCAGTTTGAGAGGGAACAAATCTGACTGGATGATGCTGACGCAGACTGTAAGAGCTAGAAAACCTTAGCAACTGTTTTAGCTCAACAATAAACAACTGTGTCATCAGCATATAAATGTAAGGATGCATCAGGGATTATCTGACCTACATTATTTATGTAGATTGTGAAGAGGGACCTAACACTGAGCCTTGCGGTACACCATTGTTGACTGTTAAATGTTGAATGCACTGCCTCCGATCTGAAAGATAGTTAGAGAACCAACCAATAGTGTGATCTGAGAAACCGATTTCTGAGAGCTTATGACACAAGATGTTATGATCCACAGGTCTAAGAAAAGTGCAGCACAATAATCCTTAGCGTCCAATGCTTCAACAATGTCATTAAAAACCTTCAGTGAAGCAGTCGTTGTGCTGTGTTGTTTCCTGAAACCAGATTGATGGAGAGGTAAGATGTTAAATGAGTCCAAATCATTTTTGATTCGAGAGTTTATCAGTTTTTCTAGAACCTTGGCCAAAACACAGAGTTTAGGAGATTTGTCAATAGTTGTTCAGTATAGTGGGGTCTCCCTTCTGTAAAGGTAGAACAAAAGTTGTTTCCAAAGAGTCTGGAATGGAGTTTTGGCTTATGGACAGGTTAAAAATGTGGGACACTGTTTCTGCAATGATTTGTGCAACTAGCCAGCCATAAGAAATAAGGAGGAAGGTCGTCAGGTCTTGCAGATGTTCTTGGGTCCAGAACTTTTAACATTTTATTAAAGGTTCAGTATGTAATTTCTGGAACACGCTGGAACTTAGGAAATTTTTGAACAGAGACATGTTTCTGGTCCCTCCCCCTCAGAGCCATATATGGCTCTGTTACCCTTGCTTTGCTGAAATTCAAATTCAAGCTCTGTTTTTATTGGCTGATTCAAATTCAAGCTCTGTTTTTAATTGGCTGGTTACAAACTCTGTTTTTATTGGCTGGTTAACGGCGTGTCACTGTGGCTTTTTAGAAATGCTTTTAGTCAGAGTCAGAGAGTTTTTATTGTCATTTGCACCGCATGTGGTACATGTGATGAAAACGAGATTATGTACACGGGGTCCCAGTTACATCCAACAACAAATGCAAGAGAAAAACAGTAATAACATCTAGAATTAACTAAGAGAAACATCAACTAGTAATACACTAAAGGCCGAGATACACTTGAGCGTTCTCACGATACGCCTATACGCAACGTACGTACGTCAAGGCAAAAGCGTAGCCCCGCGTAGCCCCTCAGGGCACATACGCGCAAAGCTTTTTTTTTACGTCCGCGTGCGCGATGCGCGGTGTCTGACCATAAACTTCCCCGGCGCCGGACTGTTTTGTATGTTACACAAATGAAATAAATTCCCCTTCTTTATCGCTGATCGGGCCTTTTCTTTTGTTTTTTTGCCTAAAGTCAAGTAATCACTTCTTCCTCCGTTCACTCCATGAATGAAATGAATGAATTCAGGTCCTACCTGGGTGCGCAATGTTTTAAATATCCCTGGTGGGCTGTGTGCTGCAGGAAAAGCACTCCCTGTTATTATTTTTATTTCTGAGAGAACTTTTTATAACATATATAGTAGAAACACCGCATCAGAACACCGCCGCGGTCTTCAGCGAGCTACATGAGCTGACTGAAAGCTGTCAATCATTTCAGTAGGCGTGTCAGCAAGTGACCAATCAGCGAGCTCAGTTGAGTCCCCTCCGTGCGCAGCTGCTCATATTACAACAAGGAGAACGCGAGCGTTTGAAAGCTGATAGTTTCTGAAGTACAGCAGCAAAACACATGCGCACAAAATGCGCGCGTAGAGTGGCGTACCTGAGGACGCTCAGGTGTATTTCAGCCTTAAGCCCTAATGTAGTGGAAAGAAAAACATCATTATAAACAGCAGCACGAACATGAGTCTTTATGAGCAGATGGTCACAGATGAACACAGCAACAATAAAACAGATCAGCATCAGCATGATGTGATATTTTGCAGTGTTTATTCTTATTATTTATTTATTCATGAGTCTAACAGCCTCAGGGTAGAAGCTGTTCCTCAGTCTAGTGGTTCTACATTTGATGCTCCTCAACCTCCGTCCTGAGGGGAGTGGGGCAAAGAGTGAGTGTGCTGGGTGAGTGAGGTCTTTCATGATGCAGGTGGCTCTTTTCCTGCATCTGGAGGTGTAAATGTCTGTGATGGTGGGGAGACTGACTCCAACAGACTTCTGTGCAGCCTTCACCACTCTCTGTAGAGCTTTCCTCTCTGCAACTGTGCAGCCTCCATGCCACACGTTGATGCTGGAGCACAGGATGCTCTCCACTGCACACCTGTAGAAGGAGGTGAGAACTGGGCTGCTCAGACCAGCTCGTCTCAGCCGTCTGAGGAAGTAGAGTCTCTGATGACCTTTCTTGATCAGGCTGGTGGTGTTGTTGTTCCAGCTGAGGTTATCATTCAAGTGTACACCCAAGTATTTGTAGCTGGAGACCACCTCCACCGCAGATCCACCTATGCTCAGTGGGGCATGGGTGTGTTTGTTCCTTCTGAAGTTTTAGTGAAGCAAGGGGACAATAGTTTTTTTCAGAGATTACTTGTCTAAAATCAGTATGTCAGGAGGTAGTGATAGAGTGAAGAAATATGTTAAAAATATATTGTTAGAAAAGTTACATACAGCTCCTTTAACCTCACTAACAGAGAACAGTGAAAATGAAAAGGCGTGGCTTTCTAAGGATTGACTTGTATGAGAAGTTTGATTTGTGGAAGTTTGGTTTGAACAAGAAGTACCGGTAGTTGGTTTTCCATTGGTAACTGTGGCGAACAATACAATAACTTATATCCTAGTTAAGATGCAATGTAGCTTAAAAAAGGGACAAACATTTATGATGTCAGCTGTTTCGCTTCAGTTTATCCACCCCCAAAAATAAATAAAATTACAGGAGAACCAAACAGACTTTGCTTTTTATCTTTGTATACTTTTTTTTTTTTTAGCTACTAACCGTGTTTCCATCTATTTTCATTTTGAATTTTGAGCTAATTTTTGAAATCTCGCAAATATGTAAATACAAATTAATGCGAAGCAGAAGTGTTTCCATCAACTGGCTTGAATCGCATCTACCGGGCCACGCACAGCGTCATTACGTCAGACGTCAGCGTCATTACGTCAGACGTCAGCGTTACGCATGTCTACAGTAAACAGGAAGTAGCGGTTGAAAACAGAACCCGGCCACACATCTCGTCAAAATGGAGAGAATATTTCAGGTATGTGTTGCTATCGGGCAAGTTGTATTTATTCTGTCATGCCAACTAGTTTTAGCGATGTTACATGTTGTCCGGAGCGGAAACAGCTGATCAGTCACATGACGTAAATGTTTGCTACGGCAGAACTGAGTCGGCAAATCTGTTTCCATCTGTCGTTTTGCGCATCAGCTCTGTTTCGAAACCCCCAAAAACCACCTCAAGCGAGCG
Source organism: Garcialebias charrua (assembly GCA_038048925.1). Taxonomy (NCBI): domain Eukaryota; kingdom Metazoa; phylum Chordata; class Actinopteri; order Cyprinodontiformes; family Rivulidae; genus Garcialebias; species Garcialebias charrua. The sequence goes on along the minus strand of JBBPBX010021120.1, from coordinate 10,120 downwards.
TATCAACTTTGGGGCGAATTAGGGGAAGTTAAATCGCATTTTGCCGTTTCCATTCAGCTTTGCTGATGCGATGCTTCAAAATGCGCATCTAGAAACCTTGATGGAAACACTAGCCGTGTTTCCATCAAGGTTTCTAGATGCGCATTTTGAAGTATCGCAGCAGAAAAGCTTAATGGAAATGGCAAAATGCGAATTTACCTCCTCAAATTCGCCCAAAAGTTGATACGCTCGCTTGAGGTGGTTTTTGGGGATCTTCGAAACAGAGCAGATGCGCAAAACGACAGATGGAAACAGATTTGCCGACTCAGTTCTGCCGTAGCGAACTGTTTCCGCTCCGGACAACATGTAACATCGCTAAAACTAGTTGGCATGACAGAATAAATACAACTTGCCCGATAGCAACACGTACCTGAAATATTCTCTCCATTTTGACGAGATGTGTGGCCGGGTTCTGTTTTCAACCGCTACTTCCTGTTTACTGTAGACATGCGTAACGCTGACGTCTGACGTAATGACGCTGACGTCTGACGTAATGACGCTGTGCGTGGCCCGGTAGATGCGATTCAAGCCAGTTGATGGAAACACTTCTGCTTCACATTAATTTGTATTTACATTTTTGCGAGATTTCAAAAATTAGCTCAAAATTCGAAATGAAAATAGATGGAAACACGGTTATTGCTACAGTAGCTTTATGCTACTTGGAGCTTCTAGCTAGCCCTGGGATACGTTTATTCATTCATTCATTCAACCTTTATTTATACAAGCTAGCCTCGTTGAGTCACGGGGACTCATTTAGCTACCCTTTTGTTAATTGTAGCTATTGTTTTGCTAATTTTAGGTTTTAACGATTGTTTTCCTGAGTTTAGCTCATAGCCAAGGCTTTGCTGTTACGACTTTGTCAATTTAAGTTTTTAGCTACAGCTGAGCTAATTTTAGCATTTCATTCTGCTTTTACTTGAACTGTAACAGCCGATTCAATGAATTTCATTCAGCTCTCAGCTTAAACACTGAAATTTCTGAGCATTCTTCTTGTTTAGATTGTTTTTGTTTTGACAGCTGTGTTTGCTTTTATTTTCAAATGCCGTGCGATAAGAGCGAGGCGGTTTAAACGGCAGTAGATCTCTGAACAGAGCCGGTAGCTCAGGGATGATGCCGGGAGCGGCCTCTAATCACAGCTGCATTATCGGCGCCGAGGCGAACGGGAACAAATCCAACCTGACCGATAAGAAAGCCACATTATGTGAACATGCAGACAGGAAAATGGCTAAATTCACAAAACCCCTCTTTTTTTTTTTTCCTTCAGAGGACAAACTCTCCAAATTAGCTCCTCAAATATTGACCAGAGAAACTGGTGGTCTGTGCGTCGCTGACAGGGCAGAGGGGCTCCTAAGCACACTTTGGTCGGGTTTCGAGGTTTCTTATTGATTTATTTTTGTTATTTGTTTGTTTAAATATCGTAAAAATAAATGTATGCTCTGGTTCTGCTTTCGGGACAGAGAAACCACTGTGTTGGAGGGGGGGCAGCAGAGAAAGCCCACCTTATTCTCTCTTTATTCGCCTCGTTTCCTCACCCCCCCTCGTACCCCCTCTGGCCGCCAACCAGCTAACTTTTGATTATTTGATGTGAAATGTTGAGCTCAATTTGTCGGATCCGGCTGCCCTGAAGCAATGAAATCAACACTACAGTTGATAGTTTGAAACCCCTCTTCACCTCTGTATGAAAGCCAATTAGTGCCCCTGACAGGACCTGACCTGTGAGCTTGGAGCTATTTATAGGGCTCTTATTTTAAAAGGAATTAATCATCTGTATAAGTAGTAATATTAGTTCTGCATCGAGATGGTACGAATCACTTTAACATTTATATGGGTGAAAAACACAACTACCTGCTAGTATAAAGGCAGAAACCACATCAAAACTTTGATGACATTTATTATTATTATCATTATTTTTGACCAAATCTGAGTAAGAAACCACCAACTGGGACCAGGAGTGAGTCTGAACTTCGTTTGAACACCACCAAGGAGCGCTTCTGGAATGTCTGCACTAAAGCTGGTTGGTTACTGACTTACTTTGTTAAATGATTCAATTATTTGCACTGAATCAGGAGTTATTGAATTCATTTTATTTTTAAAGTGCCAAGTCACAACAGAAGCCATCTCAGGACACTGAACAGAAACATTCATATAAAAATAAGTTAATGTTATTTATCTGAGGAGCAGACTGATTTGAGTTTAACTCCATCACAGATTCTCATCCTGAGCAAGCATGAAGGTGACAGTAGAAAAGAAAAACTCCCTCATGAGGAAGAAACTTTTAGCAGAACCATACCATACCATACCAATTTATTTATAGAGCACTTAAAACAGCAACAAGGCCAACCAAAGTGCTGTAGGCTCAGAACAAGCAGCCATCTGCTTCGACCAGCTGGGTTTGAGAGGAACAGATACACAATGGCAGGTCAAGAATCACATGTTAAGAAAGAAATAATATCAAATGAAAAATATTTAATTTCAACAACTCGTTTAAGGAAATGAGGTCAGTTTGTCCTCCAGTAATCCAAGCCTATAGCAGCATAACAAGCCAGCCCTAACTATAGGATTTATCAAAAAGGAAAGTCTTAATCCCAGTCTTAAAACTGGACAATGTGTCAGCCTCATGGACAGAAACTGGAAGTTGATTTCACAAGAGAGGAGCCTGAGAACTGGAAGATCTTCCTCCCATTCTGTTTTTGGAAACTTTAGGCTCCACCAGTAAACCTGCAGTCTGAGCAAAGTGCTATGTTAGTAAAATATGGAACAATGAGATCTTGAATATAAGAAAGAGCTAGTAGGTCTGTCACGATAACAAATTTTGCTGGGCGATTGTCTCAGAAATTATTGCGATAAACAATACAGTAATATTGTTTGAAATTTGACAATAATTACTAATTACTGTCAATTTTAAGAAGAAATGTTGGTTAATTTATTTTGCATGTAGTACCCTTTTCGACCATTGGATGGCAGTATAAGACCGTTTGAACTGAAGGATGGATAGTGAGGGAGCAAGCAGCATGTCTCTAAGAAAAATGGGAGGGAGGCCCCTTGACGTGACATGGGCTGTTCTTTCCTTACTGTTTTTCGGTTCTCAAAATGGTAGACACTCGGTGTGGTTTGAGCTCTTTAGCATAGCATTTTTCACACAAAGCTTTTAATAAAAATAAAAAAAATCAGTAAACAAGTTCTCAGCTTCTTTTTGCAGAGAAAAACAAAATATTACACGAAGGCACGGGTTTCAACTGTGAATTTGGGGAATTCGATAAGACGGAGATTTTTGTCACGAGGTCAGCCTGTTAGCTTCTCAGCGTAGCTGCTTTTAACAATCCAAAAATGCGATTTTGGACGGTTAAAATGTATTTTAAACAGAAAAGAGAAAGGTAGGGGTCAGTGAAGAGCACCGGAGTTGAGCTTTTTGTCATCCAGTGTCTTCAGTAGAAAGAGAGAAACACAAATAAACCATAAAGCTGATAAATTAAAATGAGGTTGATAATTTTCATTTATCATGTGATTAATTGATTTATTGTTTATTCTGACAGGCCTACTGAGCAAAGCCTGAAAGTTGTACTACCCCATTCCCAAAAAGGCTGTGTGAAATGTAAATAAGGGAATGATTTGCAAATCTTTTAAATGGTAAATGGTAAATGGAGCTTACTTATATAGCACTTTCTAGCCCCCTATGAGGGGCCCCAAAGCGCTTCACAGTACCAGCCATCCACCCATTCATACACACATTCATACACCGGTAGCGGTAGGCTACCAAGGCGCCAGCCAATCCTACCGGGAGCAACTCAGGGTTAAGTGTCTCGCACAGGGACACAACGAGGTATGCCGTGACCGGGGATCGAACCCGGGACCTTCCGGTCCTGAGCCAGCTGCCCTGCCTCTACACCATCTCGGCCCCACAGTTATTGACAGTGGAGCACAGTAAACCCATCAAATGCTTAAACTAAGAAATTGTAAATTTGATGGTAGCGACACTTCTGTAAAATGTTGGACCAATAATGTTGTAAAAGTTAGTGGTACAAATGTAAAACAGCTGGAGAACTATGTTGCAACTAATTTGGTTATTGGTAACAGATTCATAAAAGAACTGGGTATACAAAAACATTTTAGAGAGGATGAATGGTTTAGAAATAAAGATGGGCAGAGGTTCACCAGTCTATGAAAATTTCTAAAATAGTGAAAATAATTTTAAACAGTGTAATAATAATAGTAACACAAATGTCCCAACTTCTTTAGAATTACGGTTGCCTGTAGCTGTAGTTGTTTCTCCTCTGACGGAAGCAGCCTTCCATACATCCCAGTATTTTAGGAACAGAACAAATGAGGCCACGGGCTGAGAACGTGATGATGCGGAGCCCGTTAGATGCTGCAGACCAGAAAAGAATCATGGGACGGGGAATTAAAAGGTGATTACGAGGGGTCACTTACCTCACGCTGAGTTCATCAAGCTGAGTAATGTGCTGGAACATTCTGAACAAACGGAGGAGGAGCTGCTCACCTGGTGGCCACGCCTCCATATTGAGCCTCAGTAAATCATCATGTGAGGAAGCCGATAAGAGGACGGGGAAGTGTGGGCAGCACGTCGATGTTGTCTCTTTTGTTAGCTGGTAAACAGCTCTGATTTTAGACGAGCTGCTGTTGCTTTGTAAACAGGGGGGTCCGGTGCCAGAGAGTCTTACTTCTGACCTGATATTTACTCTGCCTCGTTTCTTTCAACATCCCTTTCACTCATTGTGACCTCAGCTTCCCGTCCTGAACCGGAGAGTGACGCACCGCTTACGTCTTTAAAGTTTAAATGGGAAACGATCCCAAAAGCTGGTTCGCCACGTAGAAAACTGTAGTTTGACACTGCGTGGAGGGTGACATTTACAGAACAAAGGAAGATTGTGAAGATTTTGCAGAAATCTGATAATAATTGTTCTGTAAACACACTAAAACGCTACCAAAAGAACTTCAGAACCCCATAGAGAGTCTGTGGTATATTGGCAGCACGGTGGCACAACTGGTAGAGCTGCTGCCTCTCAGCGAGCAGGTCCCAGGTTCAAATCCCGGCCCGGGGGCCTTTCTGGGTGGAGTTTGCATGTTCTCTCCATGCATGCGTGGGTTTTCTCCGGGTGCTCCGGTTTCCTCCCACAGTCCAAAAACATGCATGTTAGGATGATTGGCAACTCTAAATTGACTCTGGGTGGGAGTGAGACAGGTCCCTCTTGTAAATGAGTCCCCGTGGCTCAACGAGGCTAGCCTGTATAAATAAAGGTTGAATGAATGAATGAATGAATATTGTGAAGAGAAAGTTGAGAGACGCAAGACCCAACATTCTGGATGCGCTTAAGGCCGCTATCGAAGCATCCTGGGCCTCCATAACACATCAGCAGTGCCACAGGCTGATTGCCTCCATGCCACGCCGCATTGAAGCAGTCATTTCTGCAAAAGGATTCCCGACCAAGTATTGAGTGCATAACTGAACATAATTATTTGAAGGTTGACTTTTTTTGTATTAAAAAATCTTTTATTGGTCGGATGAAATACTGTATGCTATTTTTTTAACACATGAATTTTGGGTTTTCATGAGCTGTATGCCAAAATCATCAGTATAAAACAATAAAAGACCTGAAATATTTCAGTTGGTGTGCAATGAATCTAAAATATATGAAAGTTTCATTTTTATCATTACATTATGGAAAATAATGACCTTTATCACAATATGCTAATTTTTTTAGAAGGACCTGTATGTATATATGTATATATATGTATATGTATATATGTATATATATGTATATATGTACAGTATATATATGTATATATGTACAGTATATATATATATATATATATATATATATATATATATATATATATATATATATATATATATATATATATATATATATATATATATATATATATATATATATATATATATTATATATATATATATATATATATATATATATATATATATATATATATATATATATATATATATATATATATATATTTATATATATATATATATATATATATATATATATATATATATATATATATATATATATATATATATATATATATATATATATATATATATATATATATATATATATATATATATATATATATATATATATATATATATATATATATATATATATATATATATATATATATATATATATATATATATATATATATATATATATATATATATATATATATATATATATATATATATATATATATATATAATAATAATAATAATAATAATGTCTTTTCCTGTCATCTGCGTATGTTTCCCATACACAGACGAAATTCGTCTCTGCATTTAACCCAACCACCTACCAGGTGGTGCAGTGAGCAGCCCGAAAGCGCCCGGGGAGCTGGAGAAATAGGTGTGCACTCATAGACACCCCAAGGTGGGTAGTGGCCGGGATGCGAACCCGCGTCCTTCGGGTCCCAAGTCAAAAGCCCTGCCACTAGACCATGTAACGGTACAAGTGGGTGTACCGAACCGTTTCGGTACGGCACGTTCGGTTCGGTCCACCTGCGTACCGTTTCGGTTATTTTTTCACTCATTAAACGTTTTTAACGGGGGAATATATGCGCCGCGGAACTAAAAATTCCTAGGCGTGTTGCAGCACAGCGCTATTATCTTGACGCACGCGCAGCTTTTAGCAGGTTAGCTTCTCGCTGCGGTCTCATGTTTGAGAACGTTAAAGACGAGCGCGAGTCCAAAGCTATGTGTGGACGTTTGGTGCAGAGGAGTAGAGCGCTCCGCCACGAGAGAACCAACAAGATTAGATCTGCAGCTGCAAGCAACACGTTTTTTCCCCCCTCCAACACATCTAACTCTGTAACAGACTTGAAACAACTTCATCCCAATGTGAACGTCTCTTCTAAAAGCAAAAAGAGCAGCTTATTGCAAACAGCAACATTAAAACTACTTCATCAGGTAAATCAGAACGGTCCAGATCAATGTAGTGGACCTACCCAGGGTCAAACTAAGGTTTTTGAACTGTTCCAGAGATGACCTTTACTGACCTCTCAGTAAAGCAAGACATTTACTACAAGATCATTCATTTAGCTGTAATCTGATAAATATAGTCACCAAAAGAGACTATTTCTATCTTTGATTTTAGGCTGATGTGATCAAAAGAATAACTTTTGTCATTTTCATGATGTGTGCTTTTAAGCTGTGTTATTCTGTAAGAGTATTACTGTGTTCACTGCTGTGTTAAAGGTGAAGTCTCGGGTCACAGAGACCGGACGGTTTTGTTTAGAAAGTCAGAAGACAGTAATCCGTTGTTTTTCATGAAAGGGCTCCAGCTTGCTGTGTCTTTTCCTAAACAAATCTCTCTCTGCTGCTGGCTGTAACCTTGGGTCTGATAAGGCAAGTGAACTCCTCTCTAAGTCTCTTTTTAAGTTCTAACTGGGCGGAAACGCTTCAGAGTTTGCTGGGAGCTTCGAAAGAGATGTGAACCTTCCCAAAGGGCTGTGGTACGCTTGGTCAAGAGCTAACGACCTTCGTCATCCAGCTGGGACTGATAACTTGCTGTTATGAGTCCACTTCGAATGAGCGTAAGCTCAAACTTTGTTATTCCTTCCTGGAATAATTTATCTTGAGCCAAAAAACCACGATTGCCACGGCTTCTGCCGACGAAAGCGAGTATCACCGACACCGACAAGGTAAACACGTCTGGAGTCCAGCTTGGACTTGCGGGACCGACGACTCGTCAGTCCAAAGCTGATCACAGCTCTTTGCCAGAACCAAGGCGGACGTCTTAAGGTAAAGGAGCCGCTGTTTGCTTGCTGGAGGTGTGATGATATCTTAGCTGGACGCGTACGGAAGAGTGTCATCTGGTTTCATAAATGCAAGATAAACTTCCTCTCTTAACCTCCCAATTCTTCTCCATCTTTCCTCCTATCCTTTTCCCTCAATTCTAAGCTGGAAACTATTTTAAGTTTAAAGAGCCCTCAGACTAAATATGTTTAACATCTAGTATTTATGTCTGTTGTTGTAATTCAAGTGTGCTGACGTTTTAAATTACAAGAAAGTGAAATCCTGTCAATCAAGTGTAATGGTGTTAATTTAGTTGATTCATTTTAAATAAATGATAGTGTCTCTTTGACATATCAAGCTAAGTTAACGTGTCCATTGTCACTCTATAGCTCTGTTTATGTATCCATCATAAAGATCACAGAAATATTGGGTAAACTGAAAAAGAAAAGAATCCGTGAATTTACTATTCAATCTGAATAAGTAAATTAATTAAGGTAAAGAGGTCAGTATTAATATTGACCTCCTCATAATCCTTAACACAAGCTGTAGAAGTTTTTTAAGCTCTGGACTGAATGTTGTTGATGTGCACTGCAGGCTTTAAAGTTCTTGAGCTCCACTACAACATCCATCATGTCAACACTTCAGACAAAAAAAGTTCAGCACTTTATGAAACAGCTAAAACTGATGTTGTCAACAAGCTCTGAAGCTGATTAAAGCCCTGCCATGATGATGATGACCAAGCAATTTAACCACCTCATAACAACCGTTCAAGAAGAGGTATTGTTGTTTTATTAATATTATTATCTATATAACTTTTTTAAATTTAAAGTTATAATCTTATTGACTCTTTTTTTTACCTCTGTGTTTTATTTCCAGTCTGGGACAATTTGCAGTTTCAGGGAAATCCACCACATCACCTCCAGTAGAAGTGTGTGACTGAACTCTGAACTTTTCCAGGGACACCCTGATGCATGCTCAATAATCCAGGTAGAAAAATCTAAAAAAGCTAAGTCTGGTCCTCTTCCCACCTGGGGGAGCAGGTCCAAGAAAGAGGTTGTTGTAAGTAATGAGGACAAATACAGACACACTGCTGATACTTAAGGCTGGGGCAGAGCTCCGCGCTCGAGCGAGCGCGGCGCCCCGCTGTGTGAGCGTCGTGCGTGCGCCGCTGCACAAGCCCTTTGAACGTTCGCGCGAACGCGCAAAGCTCTTTTTTTACGACCGCGCACGCTTGCGCTGTGTCTCACAATAAACTGCCCTGGTGGCGGACTGTTTTGTATGACACACAAATGAATTAAATTCCTCTTCTTCATCGCTGATCGGGCCTTTTCTTTTGTTTTTTTGCCAAAAGTCAAGTGATGCTTGAAGCGGTCACCATTCACTTCCTCCTCCGATGAGGAGGAATGAATGAACTTGTCACGAGTGAACTAAACTCATGTCCAACGTGGATGCGCAGGTTCTAAACATTTCCTGGTGTGCTTGTCTGCTGTGTGGGTTGAAGGACCAGCGCTCCCTGTTTTTAACATATAAACACAGAACAAAGCTGCACAGCCCTCTGCCTTTTCTTCAGACCCGACATTCTTCTCAGACCCGACCTGTCAATCAAATCAGTAGGCTGTCAGCAAATGACCAATCAGCGACCTCAATTTGTCCCGTAGCTAAACGCTTCGCCCTGCTTCTGCTCAAATGACATCAAGTATTTGGAGCGAAAACGTTGGAGCCACACGCTGTTTCACGCTGAGCTCTGCTGTGAACCCCCCGCGTGGCGCGGCGCTCGCTCGAGCGCGGAGCTTTGCCCCAGCCTTTACTGTTGTTATTGAGATGATTTTATCCAGCACTGGAGATATTCACTGGAACTAGATCTGTGCTTTTGGCAGTTGGTCTTTTTGGACAAACACTTTAAACTTGATTAGTTAGATTGTAAACAGTCTGTTGCTGCTTATTGTTCTGGTTCTGACTGTTATTTTAGTTATTAAGATTTTTATTATTGTTAGTATTTATTTATTTATTGTAAAGAATGCCTTTTATTTTAAATGTCATCCAAATGGGTCACTTTTATTTATTTTTATATACTGTAAACATATTGTTTACTTGGCATATTTTCAAAATAAATGTTTTATAAGTCTTTATTTTAATTTTATTTTTTTTGTACCAAAAAAAAAAAAACACGAACCGAGCCCTCCTTGTAATTGAACCGAACCGAAATGTGATTTTAGCGTACCGTTACACCCCTTATATATATATATATACATATATAATATATAATATATAATATATATATATACATATATAATATATAATATATAT
>JBBPBX010021119.1:17992-42686 GCA_038048925.1 Garcialebias charrua | reverse complement strand
TGAAGTCCACAAGATAACCAGGATACAAACCAAAAGTAGCGAAAATAAATAGTACTACAGCTATCACAAACTTTCATGTGCAATGTAGCTATTTTGGATTTTAGGTCAGGGGTCAAGTGTAAACTTTTTGAGTTGGAATACTGAATTTGTGAAGGTTCCAGTTGATTTTTCTAACTTGGAAATGCTGACTTCTGAGAACAAAGCACACCATTTGACAAAAGTCACCAGTCTCTGCAAATATGAGAAATAGAGGACAAAAGTCACCAGACCCGGAGGGAAACAACTCAGTAGAAATGCAAAACTTTAAAGAATCACTCAACTTTATGAGTGGACAAATAGAAAATTTAACAAAAAAAATGGATTCTCAGGCCGGTCTGGTTAAAGAAATAAGAGAATTGAAACAACTGATAATTAGCAAAGACGATAAAATTGCTGAACTAGAACGAAAAATAGAGGATTTTGAACAATACACAAAGCAAGACCACGTGGTGATCTCAGGACTTGATGTTAGTAAGTATCAGACATATGCAAAAACTCTTACCAACAAAGACCCAACTGAGAATGCATCTCAGGAAGAATAAGAGACTCTGGAAGAACATGTAGTTACTTTCTTACAGGACATGGACATTAACATAGACTATGGGGACATTTCGTTCTGTCACACCCTGCCCAGTAATTCACCAAGATTCAAACCATCAGTAGTCGTCAAGTTCATTAGCAGGAATATGAAAAACTATGTTATGCAAAATAGAAGAAATTTAAAGGGATCAAACGTTTACATAAATGAACATCTTACCAAAAAAAATGGAAAAATTGCAAAGGAAGCAAGGTGGTTAAAAAACAAAAACAAAATACATTCAACATGGACAAGAAATGGATACATCTTTATCAAAACAAAGGAAGGGTCTCAGCCTAAAATGATAAAAGAGCTGACGGATCTGGATGAACACAGGGGATGAAAAATTACAAATGGATAAAATATACAGTGAAATGAACAAATACATTAGAACATGACAACATACGAAGACTCAGAACCTAAAATATATAATGTTGAAAATGTGATTGATGCAAATTTTTTCCCTGTAATAAAAGATAGCGAATATTATAATGAAGAGCAGTTTAATGACATCAATATATCAAATGGAGTTCTCTCTATTATTCACTTTAATAGCAGAAGTATAAATGCAAACATATCCAAAATAACAGATTACTTAAAACAGTTAAATAGAACTTTTACAATAATAGCGCTGTCAGAGACATGGCTCAATGATGATAACACAAGTAATATTCACATCGAGGGGTATGAATTATATCATATGAACAGAAATAATAAAAGAGGTGGTGGAGTCGCTCTGTTTGTCAATAATGAAATAAAATGTAAATTAAATAGTGAAATGTCAATAATAGTTGATAATATTATGGAAATGATAACAATAGAAATAATAAACAAAAACGATAAAAACATAATAATAAGTTGTGTATATAGATCACCAGGAGCAAATATAGAAATATTCACGGATAAAATCTTGGAGCTAATGGAGAAGAGTTTTAATAAAAATGTTTTTTTGTGTGGAGACTTTAACATTGATATGGGAAATAAAACAGATTCAAATAACATAAGCACATTTATAAACTCAATGTACAGTTTAAATATGTATCCATTGATATCAAAGCCAACAAGAATTACAACTCATAGTGCCACAATAATTGATAATATTTTCACAAATATAACAAATGGGGACGTGATAGGTGGTATCTTAACGACCGACTTAAGTGATCATTTACCAGTTTTCACAATCTATAAAAATGATCAAAGTCAAAGTCAACTTTATTGTCAGAACTGCAATATGTACAGGACATACACAGAATTGAAATTGCGTTTCTCTCAGTCCCTCGGTGCAACAGTAACCGTAAATGACCAAAGCATCACAAAAGCAGTCACAATGAAGAAAAAGATCATAAACACGTCAAAAAAAGTTTTGGAAAAATTGAAAGAGGATCTAGATAAACAAGACTGGAATGATGTGTATGTTGATGATGCGAACAGAGCATATGATGAGTTTATGAATATCTTGGAAGCTCTGTATGAAAAGAATTGTGTGCAAACAAATTACACAAAGAGAAATACGATTGATCAACCATGGATGACAAAAGGGTTGAGAAATGCTTGTAAAAAAAAGAATTATTTGTATTCATGTTTCTTGAAATTGCGAAGTCAGAGCGCTGAAGAAAAATATAAAAAGTATAAAAATAAATTAGTAGGGATTATAAGGAAACATAAGAAAGAATATTATAGTAAATTATTAGATAAAAGTAATGGTGATATGAAAGCAACATGGCGAGTAATGAATAGTGTCCTGAAGAATCATAAAGCAAAAACTGGTATTTCAAAATATTTTGTAAAAGACAACGATGAAATTCATGATGAAAATGAAATTGTAAATGGATTTAATCAATATTTTGTGAATGTTGGATCAAGCCTTGCAGCTAAGATACCAAAAGTAGATAAAAATGTGATCCACTCAATTACAGGTTGTGCAAATAGTATTTTTCTAAATGGAACTAACAAAGAGGAAATAATGAATGTAGTAAAACATCTTACAGACAAGAGATCGAAAGACTGGGTGGACATGGATATGATGTTTGTGAAGGACATAATGAGCCATGTTATTGAGCCGTTCACATACATATGTAACTTATCATTTTCAACAGGAATATTTCCAGATAATATGAAAGTAGCTAAGGTCGTTCCTCTTTTTAAAAATGGTGATAAATGTGTATTCAACAATTATAGACCTATATCCTTGTTACCACAGTTTTCAAAAATTCTTGAAAAACTATTTGTAAACAGACTAGACCAATTTATAGATAAACAAAATATTCTAAGCAACAGTCAGTATGGGTTTAGATCAAAAAACTCTACATCAATGGCTCTCATGGAATTAATGGAACAAATAACTACTGCTGTCGATCAAAAACAATATTGTATCAGTATTTTTGTTGATTTAAAAAAAGCATTCGATACTATTGATCACACCATTCTCCTAGAAAAACTGAACAAATATGGTATTAGAGGACCAGCATTACAGTGGGTATCTAGCTACTTAAAAGATAGAAAACAATTTGTACAAATAAATGATGTAAGATCTGACCTCTGTAATATCACATGTGGAGTTCCCCAAGGCTCTGTACTTGGACCAAAGCTTTTTATTTTATATGTGAATGACTTGGTAAATGTGTCAGGACTCCTTAAATGTGTACTTTTTGCTGATGATACCACTTTTTTCTGTTTAGGTGAAGATATAGAACAAATGTTGGAATTGATAAAGACAGAATTTGTCAAGATACAAACTTGGTTTAAAATAAATAAATTATCATTAAATCTAGAAAAAACTAATTACATGATATTCAGAGTCAGAGTCAGAGAGTCTTTATTGTCATTTGCACCGCATGTAGTACATGTGATGAAAACGAGATTATGTACACGGGGTCCCAGTTACATCCAACAACAAATGCAAGAGAAAAACAGTAATAACATCTAGAATTAACTAAGAGAAACATCAACTAGTAATACACTAAGCCCTAATGTAGTGGAAAAACATCATTATAAACAGCAGCACGATAATACAATTTATTTATTCGGTAATAAAAAGAAAACTGTTGATGTTCCACTCAAAATTGAGGATGTTGAGATTTGTAGAGTGAGTGAGGTGAAGTTTTTGGGTGTTATCATTGATGACAAACTGACATGGAAACAACACATAAATTCTGTAAGAATAAAAATAGCTAAATCGATAGCAGTACTGTACAAAGTCAGAGACCTATTGAATGATAAAGCTCTGTATTTGTTGTATAACACAATCATTGTTCCACACTTAATCTATTGTATTGATGTTTGGGGGAATGCGTGTAAAACAATCACAAAACCTATTTTTGTATTACAGAAAAGAGCCGTAAGAATTATCACTAGAAAGCATTACCGTCATCCATCAAGTACATTATTTTATCAACTAAAGTTATTGAAGTTCCATGATTTGGTAGACTATAATATTTTATCAGTTATGTATAGAGCTCAAAATAATGCATTACCTTTAAATATCCAAATGCACTTTGTTAAAAGACAAAGTTGTTATAATCTTAAGGGGACAGAGTTGTTTGTAAAACCACAATTCAGAACCAGTTTGAAGGGACGTTCTACCTCAATCCAGGGAATTAGATTATGGAATGGCTTGGAGAATGTAGTTAAAAATGCCAAGTCAATGTTTACATTTAAAAAAATGATCAAAACAAATGTGTTAAAAAAAATGAAACAGAGTAATGTGTATTGTATTAGTTTAATGTGTATTGTATTAGTGTATTGTATTAGTAATGTGTATTGTATTGTAGTATTAGTTAGAAAATTAGAAAGAGTTAGTCATTTTGTACTGTTGGCTGAAGATTATTATTGTTTAATCTGATTGTTGGAAAAAGTTGGTTGAAGATTATTATTGTTTACATGATTGATTATTGTTGTTTAATCTGATTGTTGGAAGTAAGGGGCAGATATAATAAGATTTATTCTTCTTTCTGCTACCTTTCATTTTTTTACATTTTGTACACAATCATTTATGAGATTGTCTTGTATTGTTTCTTTTGTAAAAAAATGAACAAATTTAATAAACATAAACATAAACATTTAACTCTATTTTAGTTTTAAACAACAAGTAAGCTATTGTTTGTTCACAGCCTTTGTGAACTGAGCTTCAAAAAATCTTGAATATCACTTTAAGGTTAACATCATAACACCACTTTAACTTCTTCATGAGAATAAGCACAAAGTGACATTTGGTTCCTGTAAAAACAGGAGCTCAGGGAGCCAACCCCCACCTCAACCATCAAAAAGCTGTATGTTCTGCTCCAAACAAGCTCCGCCCACTAATCTTTATCAGTGCTGCTGATGCTGTAGTTTGCAGCTGTTATGGAAACTCTTTGGAATTTTAAAAAGTTTACCTAAAGGGATGGATGATTGAGTCCTACAGCGCATCATTCACAGTTATGGGAATTCTAACTGAATAGGAATACTTTTAAAAACATAACAAACAAGAGACAGCTGTCCACTTTAATTAGAGGTAATTTAGTCTATTTTGAAAAGAAAACATAACTGCTTGAGCAAAAAGTTTTACAAATTTTAAAATGCATGTACAGTATAATACAATATTATGCACATTTGATTTAAAAAAAATCCTTGTGCTCCTTGAAGGACCTTTTATAGCCCACCAGCTTTTTTGCCAGAGTTTTAATGGATTTCTATTTTAATGAAATATTGTTAATGAAATTTATTTGTCGTTTACATAAGTCTAATAATAGAATTATTCTACTGTTGACTAATGTCAAATATAGTGCAGTGAAATATTCATCTGTGCTTTGGAGACATTGGTATGATTGCCTCCTGAACGGTTAGGTACTTTTTCTATTGTACTTTTTATTTTATTTGATAATTTTTTATTTGTATTTTATTTTATCATGTTCGTGGTCTCTTATGTAGGTTGGACTCTGAGTCTGTAATAAAGTTATCTATCTATCTATTGTAAGATCTTGCCTGATCTGTCAGTGCATGGAATGGGTTGAAGAATACTCTCAGCTACTACCGCCTAGAGTTTTAGATCAGTATCTGTAAAAAAAATGCAATTGTAGCCATTTTTGTGTAGACTGATTTGTTGTGATGGTCATCCTAGACTGCGTTAACTCCAAAAACCAGTCAGTTATAGAATTAAAAGCCTACAATCACTTTCTGTAAGTTTCATTAAAATCTGTTCAGTGGTTCATACAATATTTAGCTAACAGACAGGTAGAGTCGATTAAGTTTTGAATCCGTATCAGTTAGCACTGAGGGCATAAATTGGGTATTATTAGTCTAAACTATTATCACATTAGATTTTACAAAGTAGCTTAAAATCTGTAAAATTATCTGATTATAATTATGTTAATGTAAGCATGTTTTAATATGGGGTTATGACATGTGCCAAGTTAGAAATGTCTCTTTTCTCAGCTGAATCAGTAAATCTAGATGTCCCAGCTTTTCACCAGCCTTGAACGCAGCATTACCTTTGTGAATAAATCTCAAAAGTCACATTCACAGACGATCTGATCCGTGCACTCGTGTTGACTGATCCATCTGCAGCAGGTGATTTGTGCACATGCATCTGATCATTTGTATGTCCAGAATATTCCAACTTGTGCAAACTGAAATGTGTACATTTGAAAACTTGAATAATAATAATAATAATAATACTTTATTTATAGAGCCCTTTAAAACAACCACAGCTGCAACAAAGTGCTGTACATAAAATCAAGAACATTTAAACACATAAAAATAAAACAGTTGTTAAAACATTAAGATCAATAAAAACAATAAAACAGTGCAGAACAAAATCAGTCTGTGCTAAAAGCCAGTGAGTAAAAATGTGTTTTTAGAAGAGTTTTAAAACTGGACAGTGAAGGAGCTTGTCTGACGGGAAGAGGGAGATCGTTCCACAGTTTTGGAGCAGCAACAGAAAAAGCTCTGTCTCCTCTGAGCCTCCGTTTGGACCTCGGCACCTCCAGAAGCAGCTGATCAGCTGATCTGAGGCACCGAGCAGGAGAGTATGGGTGAAGCAGCTCAGAGAGGTAGGATGGAGCAAGACCATTTAAACTTTTAAAAACAAATAAAAGAATCTTAAAATGAACTCTAAAATGAACAGGCAGCCAGTGGAGTGAAGCCAGAGTGGGGGTGATGTGCTCCCTCTTATGAACTCCAGTTAGAAGGCGAGCAGCAGCGTTCTGGACCAACTGGAGACGTCTGAGGGAGGACTGGCTGACGCCAAGGTAAAGAGCGTTACAGTAATCCAGCCGAGAGGTGATGAAGGCATGGATTACTGTTTCCAGCTGCTGCTGTGTAAGGATGGACTTTACCTTAGCCAGCTGTCTGAGGTGATAAAAACTGGTCTTGACCACCGCTCCAATCTGGGAATCTAATTTAAAATCACTGTCCATTTTAAAACCCAAGTTAGAAACTGTTTTCTTTACATGTGGTGCCAGAGGGCCAAGATCAACAGGGCAAGGTTCACAAGAGCCACTAGGACCAAACACCATCACTTCTGTTTTCTTTTCATTAAAATTTAAAAAGTTTAAAGACATCCAAGCTTTGATGTCTTCAAGACACAACAGAAGTGGCCTGATTGAGGAGGCATCTTTCTTTTTTAGTGGCATATAGATCTGACTATCATCGGCGTAACAATGAAAAAAGATCCCATGCTTTCTGAGGATTGATCCCAATGGAAGTAGGTAAAGGGAGAAAAGCAGGGGACCTAAAATGGAGCCCTGTGGAACCCCAAAACACAGAGGAGCAGTGGAGGATTCAGAACCAGCTATGTTCACAGACATGGTTCTGTCTGCCAGATAGGACCTAAACCAGCTCAGTGCAGTACCACAGATACCCACTTGGTGCTGTAAACGTGATATTAAAACGTTATGGTCCACTGTGTCAAAGGCAGCGGTTAGGTCGAGCAAGACAAGAACCACATGTTCACCAGAATCATTGGCCATAAGAATATCATTAAAAATTCTGACTAGAGCTGATTCTGTGCTGTGGCGAGTTTTGAAGCCAGACTGAAAAACCGCCATGAATGCATTTGAACCTATGATATCTATCTATCTATCTATCTATCTATCTATCTATCTATCTATCTATCTATCTATCTATCTATCTATCTATCTATCTATCTATCTATCTATCTATCTATCTATCTATCTATCTATCTATCTATCTATCTATCTATCTATCTATCTATCTATCTATCTATCTATCTATCTATCTATCTATCTATCTATCTATCTATCTATCTATCTATCTATCTATCTATCTATCTATCTATCTATCTATCTATCTATCTATCTATCTATCTATCTATCTATCTATCTATCTATCTATCTATCTATCTATCTATCTATCTATCTATCTATCTATCTATCTATCTATCTATCTATCTATCTATCTATCTATCTATCTATCTATCTATCTATCTGGACTTTTTTTCCATCATGTTTTTGGCATTTTAATGGTGAATTAACAGAATCAGTACTGAAGCAGTAAACATGAGGCACAGTTAGGTCTTATGGGAATCTTGCTCGATTACATCATGAAATAAAACAGGACAGAGTTAATGTTTGACCTAATAACAGCATGCTACATGTTCCTCTGACGGTCGGTGCTACGTTTTAATCCAGCAGCCATCAAGGAATTTCACTCAAAATTCCCAAAATGTCTGTACAGACATTAGCGGCAGTTCATTTGTTAGTGAACAAATATGTTTTACCCACCTGGTAAATACACTTTTAGCTCTTAACAAACAGTTTTAAGACTAAAAGCATTCACAAGGAAGTTTGCACAGCTGGGCAACTTGATTTATGATGTTTGAACAAGAAGAAGGGGAACCAAAAGGAGGCATGTCTGAAAACTTGTGTTCCTTGTTTAGATAGAAGCTTAAGAATCTGCCCACATGTGTATTCTCTGTATCAGAAAATACATGAAAAATAAAAAGTCGAACTGCGTTGTTTTTCTCCACTGTCACAAGGTTTTCTGCCACAGTAGCTTGTGTTCAGTTCTGGTAGGTGTGTGACCAACATTCAGTCACCATCAGAATAAAAAGGGTCAAACATGAACAAAATTAATGACTAGCATTCATAAAGATAACTCATATAATGCCTTTAGTGCCAGGGTTGATAAAAGACAAAGCTATAGCCCGTTTGGTTCACCTTGAAAATGACGGCACCTTCTCATGCAATATCTCACATGATCTGTTTGAGCTTAAAGTGTTGAGGATGACTCTCACCAACTACCACACCACACTTTATCATAGTGTCTGTAAAACTCTCACATGGTACAGCCATTTTTTAAATTGTGTTTGTTAAGATTGTTTGAACGAGTTCCACTTCCAAAGTTAATCAGTTGTAGATGTCGACCCATTGCTCTGAAAGTTTCCTTAAAATATGTTGTTTTAAAAGACGTTTTGCTAATAGTTCACAGAAACACAAAAACATTCTGATACTGAAGGCAGAAATAAGAGAATCATCCACAGATTTGAAAAGTGTTCCTGGAAACTGTTTAAGATCAATAAACTTTGACACCTTGAAGGTGTTTCATCTGATTTCATTCACTCTTAACACTTACCTCTCAAAGCCCTCAGTGAAGGAAACAGTTCTTCTTCTACCAGTTTGATGTGAGTCCTCCAGTACGCTCTCAGTGCTGTTCATGGAGCCCTGGTTATAGCAGAATGAGGAACTTAGAGGAACTGGCAGGGGACTTTTCTTTCTTACCCCAAACTTCCTGGTACAATTGTCTAATGACTATTTGCATAACCAGCAACTAACACACACACATACACACCCACTGGGATGTTTTTACACACACAGGGGCACAACTGTCTGTTTTTTCAGCGCATATGTTAACAGTAGTGAGAGATAACACCCCACTAGATAAATTCTGACACTATTTATATCAAAAAGGCGTTCAATACAAGATCAACTGGACTTTATTTGTAACAGAAGTCCTGGATAAAGTCCAGTTGATCTTGTATTGAACGCCTTTTTGATTTATCATGTCCTGGACGACTGAGAATCTTCACCAGCATATGACACTATTTATAGAAAATGACGTGACTTGCAACATTTTAAAAATGTATACAGTTCCATAACCAAAGCAAGTTTTAATAGCCTACTTAAACTTTCCTGCAGTGCTTCCTGCTGGTCAGGCTCCACACGTGCAACCCACCCTTTTCAGTCTTTATTTGTTTCATTTGTTCATGAATAGAAAAAGTGAGAGCCAGACAAAGAGTGGTACATTCAGCAGAACCATGCAGCTGCTGTGCATGCATGCAGAAAGAGCAGCTGGACGCACGTCTTCCTGTTTTCAACAGTCATCTGTCAGCTTCCAACGTAAACACCTGACTGAATAATAAAGAAACAAGTTTGTTCCCCATCATCAGAGTATGAGTCACAGTTAGGTTGTAGTTGTACAGGAAGGTCAAAATAAGGTTAGCATGGATGAAATATTACAAAAACTGCATAAATTTAGTGTTGAGAACATTTGCATTTAGGAATAGTCGAACATTTTGGATTTCACTGAAGAGAGTTAGAGGGACTGATCGATATCCATCTCATGATAATCATGTAGCTGCAGCTAGAAGCTATTCAGCTGAGATTTATGTCTTTATCTGTAGCTGGTCATAAAGCCTCGCTCGTCATGTATAGCAATAAAAACTGCCCGTTTTGCTCGTTCACCAGGAAACAGTTGGACACAAACAACGTCAGGAGAAATGCACTGAGATGGACTATAAACTAATCAAAGTGCCACAACAAAACCGTACCGGGAAATTATTAAATGTTGCATATCAAAGGTTGAAAATGGATCATAAGACATTTTTATCTTTAATGGACTTTGTGCAATGTCATCTTCAAGGAAGAGCTCTCAACTTAGATTTTTTTTCCATTTGTGTAGTTTTGTAAGCACACCCTCTTACAGTAAGTTTTTTTTTAAACCCAGATTTTACAAAAGTTCAGAGGAAAGTGCAAATATGATTGAAAGAATCGATCTGTAGGTTTTAAAGGAAAAGGTCCAACGTTTCTTTCTAACATAAAACTGTAACATAACTGTATTCAAAACACAACGTTAAGTCAGGTCAACTGGACAGTTAGTATTTCTTTTTTTTTTTGTTGAGACATTTTATCCTTTATCCAAAGGACTTCATCAGTCCGAGGAGCCACAACAAACTCAGTCCCACACTTTGAGATTTTTGTTAATGAAAAATGTGTTATAAATTAAATTCATCATTATTATTATGAACTTTGATGTTTTGAACCATTTTGGCTGCCTCAGAGGAGTCGATGGGGGAGAGGATGGACTCCAGGAACCATTTTATCACCAGCAAACTGGTTGGCCCACTCTGTAAGCCACTTTTGGGACTTAAGTTTGTTGCAGCTACTCAGACTGATGAAGTCCTTTGGATGAAGGATGAAACGGCTCAACAAAAAATAAACCATTCAGATGACAAGAAAGTTCATGCTCAATAATCCAGGTGCCAAATCCCATAATTCTCAGTCGGGTCATCTGGACAGTTTCTTTTTTGTAAAAACATTTCACCCTCCATCCAGAGGACCTCATCAGTCAGAGGAGTTCCAGTAAACTGTTTCCCCACCAAGCAGTAAAAACCAGTTTGCTGGAGCCAGGATGGTTTCTGGGGGCTGTCCTGGGACTCCTCTGACTGATGAAGCCCTCCAGATGGAGGGTGAAACGTTTCTATAAAAAAGAAACTGTCCAGATGACCCGACTGAGAATTATTGGATTTTGTACCTGGATTATTGAGCATGAACTTTGTTGCCTTGAACCACTTTGGCTGTGGCTGCCTGCCTGGGAGGAGTCGACGAGAGACAGGACGGCCCCCAGAAACCATGTTGGCTCCAGCAAACTGCTTGGTCCACTTAAAGTGTTTACAGCTTGCTGAGGAAACAGTTTGCTGGAACTCCTCTGACTGATGAGGCCCTCCGGATGGAGGGTGAAACGTTTCTATAAAAGAGAAACTGTCCAGAGGACCCAACTGAGAACTATTGGATTCAGGTGACCTGACTGAACTTTGTTGGATTATTTACCTGGATTATTGAGCATGAACATTGACACATTCAAGGTAACACAAAAGGCAAAGATAACTTTTTATTTATCTGTAGCTTCAAGAAAGTTTAATACATTGTTGAACAATATACAATAAATAAAACAAATCTAACCTTGCATTTTTTTCCCTAAAACCCAACATGACAAAAATATTGTGATGATAAAAAAAAATCTAATTCTTTAACAAAAGAAACAACAACTACCATCGCTAAATGCAGTACTTCACAAATAATGTCTCATAATGGACTTTTATCTGAGCAATTGTCCCAAAAAGCATAATATTGTTTTTGCTTATTGTCCTGTTTACATTAAAATCAAAAGAAAGCAGGTTATGACTGACAATGTGCTACTTTACATAGAGTGCACAGTTCAATATGGCATCAAGTTTAATGTCAAATGATTCAAAATTATATTATTCTCACACAAAAATAAATCCTGACCATTTAAAAAATGTTTTCCCACCAACACAGACCTCCCCAGTATGAGGTGAGTGCAACTATTTAAAATTATTATAATGAGTGTGTTCATGAGTGGTCTTAATATTTTCTCCAAAAGTTGAATTCATGGAACTGTTTTATTTTGTTTGAGGAATTTAAATGGGGCCTGGCTCAACATGGCAACATGAAGGGACTTGCTTTGTTGCAGTGAACAGCTGCTTTAAACATAAAAACTTACTTTTAGGCCCAAAAACATCTGTAATTTTTCAAGTTGTTTAGGAGGATAATTAATAAGAGATGCGCTAACTATGATTACTTTTTATTTATTTTGCCTTAGTGGACTCTTTCCAATAAATAAATTAAAAAACTTAAGTAAAATTAAGATAATTTTATGATGAATAACAAATTTATCAACATTTTGGTAAACTTGCTAAAGCCGTTAAGTGAGATTTGTGTAATGTTACTAGATCTTGCAAGAGGTATTAGTGCTAAGAGTATGCATGGGGAATGACTCTCAGCTACTACCAAACCAAATCTTAGCTCATTAAACTTTCACAATGTTTGTGTTTTCAAAGATCAGCAGGCTGTGGCAGCCATCTTGAATAGGGTTGAAACTAAGATTGTCCTGTCCTTTTAATAAAACTAAACAAAGCTGACGCTAGTTGTATAACTGGCAGATAATTCGTCTCGTCTAACTCTCTGCAAGAAATAAAACAAATGTGTTTCCAAACATGACAAACTACTCATGTAAGATTGTGGAGATTTAAGCAATACAAATAAAAACAGAAGAGCATTCAGCACTTATGCAACTCAGTGTTTTAGATCCATTACAGCTGAGTCTGGATCTCTCCGTCAGTTAAAGGGAACATAACCATTAACTGCTAATACAGTCTGTCTCAGCATCACTGCCTCATCCTACTGGGAGTCGTTGCATCATCATATCTTCCAAATGACTGGAACTACTGGAGTCCTGTGTGTTTTCTCGTTTTACTCATTTCATCTTGTGTTTTAACAAACACTGAAAAGAACTACAAACCTGTCCTTATGAGTGAACCTTGACTTCCATTCAAGTTCACATACGGTCACTGTGTGATCACCTCCACAGTGAATTCAGAGCACCATTGCCCGGCTTTGAAAGGCACATCAGCAGCGATGATCCTACCCTCCTGCCAGCAGCCTGTTCGGGACAAACAGATTATTCACGATGGTGTCTGTAATCCATCCTGCAGCTCTTTGAATGATGACAGGAGCGAGAGGAAGTTCAGCTGTTCCTCTGCTCTGCATCCCGCTGGGCCGAGGAGTAGGAGCCCTGGCTGTCCTCAGTGTCTTCTCCATCTGTAGAGAAAAGGAGGACACAGTATAATAGTTTTGACAACTTGCACCTTCTATGATATAATACTATTTAGAGAAGAGGGTAACACTACCGGCCTAGAAATCCTTAGTTTCAGTCAATCGCGGTGTAATACTTCTCTCTGTACCTCTATCTTCTCCATGCAGTGATGATGAAAGGGTATATTTAGGCTGCAGCCGTGACGCCACATGAATTGTCTTAATGCTGAGAAGTTTCATTTCAACAAACCACAACAGGACGTGGTGAAATGAGGTGCTTCTTGAAGTGAGATTGTGTTTTCTACAATCTTACCCTACCTTTGTAATATTTCAATAAAGTCAAGAAACAAAGATAATCAACTGAAGATAAGAGCAGTGATTGAAATGTACTTATTTATTCAGTGTAGCAATTTGATCATATTTTTTATCATATACTGTAGACTGGGATTTCCAACGTTTGTATGGGCGGTGATGAAGGAGCTTGACGTCCCTCTCCTGTCAGTTACCGGAGCACTTTATCTGCATACCAGCAAATCAGGGGACATTAAGTTGACTGCTCTGTTTGGGTTGGGAGTGAGGTGCTGCCTAAAAGGGGAGGAGCTTAAGTATCTTAGGGTTTTGATCACAAGTGAGAGAACAATGTGCAGCGTGAAAACAGATACTGTAGATAGGAGCATAGTTGCCAAATCCGCTTATTTCAAGCGGCATTGGGCTTGTTTTCCCCTGGAGTTGCTTGCAAATTTGATCAGCCGCTTGTGGCGTTTTTTTGGGCTTCTCATGGACATTGAGTCGCTTATTTGTGCTTGTTTTTCAGTCGAGCAGTAATGCGAGTGGTAGGTAGTTTGTCACGCCCCCCTTCCACGTATGTTACGTCAAGGCGGATGTTACGTTCAGGTGCAGTTGGCGCAAGCGACAGTCAGAGCCGGTAAAACTATATAAGCGCGAGCAATTAATGATGAGTCAGCATGAGCAGCATATAGTGACACAACATATATATCTTGTATCATTCAACTATGTTAGTTTTTAGCAAACAAAATGATAAATTAATGAAAATTACTTTCAAAGTGAGTTTAAAATTAAAAACCGTGTTTCTTCACGGGACATCCGACTACACGCGAATGCAACATTGTTATTTATTCTTTGTCTATTCATTCATTCAACCTTTATTTAGTCAGGTAAATCTCATTGAGCCTCGAGGGCTCATTTACAAAAGCGACCTGCTACAAACTAAAGAATTTAGTGAAATGTCTAGACAAGACAACGCTAATATGAGCTCTAAGTGGGGTAAATATGGAAAAAAATATAATAAAGATTGGGAGAAAGAGCGTGCTCTTCAAGACTGGATCTGACCACGACCACAGATGGGAGAAAAATGCAAAATGTATTTTTATTTTTTAGACTGAATACGTTCTTTAATGTATAATTTTGCTTGTTATATGTAATGCCATAATAAATATGTTTATACTGTTTAAAACTGCCTTTTTTTACACAATGGGATGGGGTGCTTTTTTTGGGCTTTTTTTGAAAGAGCGAGTCGCTTGTTTGTGCTTGTTTTGAAGGAGCTGATCGCTTCTTTCGGTCTGGAGATCTGGCAACCCTGGATAGGAGCAGTTTCCTCCTTGACGACTTGGCACTATATAAATCAGGGGTGTTCAGACCTTTTCAGCATGCAAGTTACTTTTGAAATGATCAAGTCAAAGTGATCTACCTACTATAAGGCCGCATTTACACGAAAACAACCTGTGGAAACATTAGTGATTTTTCAATGTTTATTGGGGGTAATAAACAAAAAATAAGCCGGTTTACATGAAAAATGCTGTAGTTTTCATGTCAGTCGGGTTGCCAGATAAGAAATTATGAACTATAGTACAGTACTGTGGCTGTAAAATTGTTGTGTTTGCTGAGTAAAGATGTTCTAAGATTCAATTCAGTTTATTTATATAGCGTCAATTCACAAAAGAAGTAATCTCAGGGCACTGAACAGACAATTATTTTTTTTAATGTCATGCTGCGATCTACCAGTACTACCTCAGAGATCTACCAGTAGATCGCGATCTACGTAATGAGCATCCCTGATATAAATAAACTGAAGTGAAGTGAATTAAGAGTAGACACACACCAGCCTCTCATCATGGGCAACTCCAGGGTGGAATAAAGTCCAGCCCCTCTCAAGGAGATTGGTTCCAGAGCCTGTGTGTTGAGGTAGCCCAACTATAGTCGGTATCTGTCAACCTCGCACACAAGCTCCGACTCCTTCCTCGCCAGATAGGTTACACTCCATGTCCCAAGAGCCTGCTATGGTAAGTCAGAGTCAAAGCGCCAAGGCCCTCAACTTTGGCCAGTGCCAACATGTGGCGTCATGCACCCCTCCTGCAAGTGGTGGGTCTACGGTAAGGAAAACTCATGTTGTTCATTCAGGCTGAGCCCAACAGGACACCATGGATAGCGACACGCTCACCAGGTGCTTGCTGACAAGCCCCTCCCCCAGGCCTGGATCCACGGTAACCCATGCCTGGACAAGGGACACCGAGCTCCTTGTTTGTTTTCTGTCCATAAGAATCTTTGGAATTGCTCTTTGTCGGGCCTGTCGCCTAGAACCAATCTGCCTTGGGAGATCCTACATGGGGCAATTAAAATTGTCCCTGACAGCAAAGCACCTAGGATCATTCAGTCGCACAAAAACCTCCACCACCATTAGGTGGTAATACAAGAAGGAGTAACAAAACAATCACTGAGGAAATTTATTCCAGGTTTTGAATGTGAGAAAATCTGAGATTTTGTGAAGCCTCTGATTATTGTTTTTATCAGCAGGGAGATTAAGACCATACACATTGTCATGGTAGGACATCTTGGTTCATCCTCTGATGTCTTTCTAACTAAATCCTATCTGAAGCTAGAGCAGAAGAGGTTAAACTGGACACATCAAGTTTTGTAATACATACTCAAGTGTAGTGAGCAATGCAATCAGTGCAAACATTAAAGTGTCTAAAAACAGAAAAACAACAGAACAAACAGTAAATGTATGTTAGGTTGTAATGATGTATAGATGTTGTCTCTTTCTACTGATTTATGTGTCATATCTGTTTCCTTTGCTTTAAATTATTAATATTATTACTGAATCTAGAAGAACCTGACAGTCCCCACCATTAGTCCTGCACTTGCTTTCATAATTTAGTCTCATTCTGTTCAGAACAGCTTCAGCAGGATGCTTTTGTTTACTTCAGATTCTAGGTCACAAACGTTTGCACCTTAAAGATGATTAGAACTGATTTCCCACTTAAATAAAATAATACTTCTTCCACTTTAACGAGCAACTAAACTGTAAAAAAAAAAAAAGACTACACATTTGATATTTAGTTTAAAAAAAAGATAACTTTGGATTTTTCTTTCAAAATTGATGGTATTAAGATATGTAGAGTGAATGAGGTAAAGTTTCTGGGTGTAATTATTGATGATAAACTGTAATGGAAACAGCATATAAATCTTGTAAAAAATTTAATATCTAAGTCCAATGCAGTATTATATAGAGTAAGGGACTTATTAAACAATGATGCTTTATATTTACTTTATAATACACATGTAGTCCCGCATTTAACTTATTGTGTCAATGTTTGGGGTACAGCATACCATAACAAAGCCTATTTTTATTCTGCAAAAAAGAGCTGTAAGAATTATAACAAGAAAGAGTTATTGTCATCCTTCTAATGTTCTGTTTTGTCACTTGAAATTACTTAAGTTTTATGATTTGGTGGATTATAATATTCTTCTATTTATGCACAAAGCTCAGAATTGCTTGCTACCATCAAACAGTCAAGCATATTTTGTAAAAAGGAAGAGTAGTTATAATTTGAAGGGAATAGATATTTTTGTTAAACCTAAGTATAGGACCAGTTTAAAGGGTCGGTCTACTACAATACAGGGAATGGGTCTGTGGAATGGTTTGGAAGATGATGCAAAAATGGTGAAGTCAATGTTTATATTCAAGAAAAAGATCAAAACTATTTTGTTGGAAAGATATATATAACTGATTAATGTCTATTTTGTTAAACGTGAAATTTTGATGAGTTATGTATTTTGCTGTATTGTATATGAATGATTATTGTTTGAATTGATGGTTTGAATTGATTTTGTTTAAGAGGGAGCAGATACGATAAGAAATTTTCTTCTTCTGCTTCCTTTCATTTTTTTTTTAAATTTAAATTGTATTTGTGTTTTTAATGGAAATTAAATGATATATTTATGCAGGTTTATACATTATAATAAAGATGATGGCTGTCCTGCTTGAAGGTGGTGTATTTATTGCATAATGCAGTTACCTCCCCCTCCAGGGTTGATGTGCAGCTGGGACAGAGACAGGGTGAGGGACAGTCCTCGTCCCTCAGGGTCAGTGGGACTCTGCAGGATGTCAGGCATGGCGTTCCGGCGACCCGTCCGGCCAGAGGCGATGAAGTCTGCGTATGTGGCCTCGGCATCAGACATCGTCTGTGCATCGTTCACACAGCAATACCTACACAGGAAACTACACACGTCACAGCCTGATGGAATAATATTAATAATAATAAAGTAAAATTGATCTGTTCTCAAATGACCGTCTAATGCATGTACACGTATTCTGGGACATTTTGCTCTAGTTTTCTCGTTTTGTATTAAAATAAATAACACCATCATCACTACAAGCACATTAATAATTATGAGAAGGTGGAACATTACATAAACAAAGTACAGTAAATGTTTACAGACTGAAGTAACCTGATGGTTCAGTCTAGTCCAGGCCCTCGCAACGGAAAACAAAGACCACAAGTCAAATTCCAAAATAAAACGTTGTCATAATCTTATTTTTTCCCACTTACCTTTAGTCATAAATTTTACAGTGCACCATCCGAAGCTGCTATCTGTCGGCTGCGACTACAAAGCAGCGCCATGGGGCCAACAAACGATGCTAAACCAGACAAAACCTCAGAAATAAATAAAAAAAGGATGAAATCCCCGACACCTTCGAGGTGCTGAACTGAGTGAACCACACACAGACACGAGTGAAAGCGTCAAACTGTGGATTAAAAACAATAAAACGTATCAGTGCGGTTTAAAAAGTCTTCTGTCTGTTCTGTCTGGACGTCGCATCTTCCTCCTCCTCGTCCAATCAGCAGCCAGAGATTCGAGTCTGCGCGCTGATTGGACGGAAGACAACAAAAGGATGAGAGTGCGCGAGACGAGTTCCGTGCTGCATTCAGGCTCACTTCGTAAAACAAACAACTTTTTTCAAGCAAATCAAAACTGTAACCGAGCTGTTTGTTTTCTTATTCATTTAATTTCTGAAGCAAAGCTGCAATAAACTGTATGTCTTTAAAACGTTTCTTCTGTCGTTGTTTTCATTTTCTGACGTTGTGGTGATCTTGATTTGAAATGTGTACACTGTTGATTCCTTAAAAAACAAACAAAAAAACAAACAAAACAATAACAATATTTATAGAGAGTGGTGTTTATTTATTTATTTATTATGAACTACAATTTGCAATCAAACCAAGGCAAACAATGTCATACAAAGTAACAATTAAATTTTAAAGTTTGAGTTGTATTTATTCAAAAAATATCAAATAAAACAAACAAACAAACAAACAAAATCGTAACAAGGAACAAGTGTAGAGGTTTACATCAAATCAGAGTTATTCATCAAAGTATTTACTTTTAACCAAATTAAGAGACTAACAAAAAGATTTCAGATAATTTCCTCAATGACATCAATTGGGATTCATCTTTAAAAAAATCTACAATTTTGAACACATTTTTTTTCCTGGTNTATATATATATATATATATATATATATATGTATATATATATATATATGTATATATATATGTATATATATATATGTATATATATATATGTATATATATATATATGTATATATATATGTATATATATATATATGTATATATATATGTATATATGTTACATATCCTGAGGAAGCTGCCAATGCTGACACCTTTTAGTTCTTATGTATGTTGACTGCAGTCATGCTTTTGTGTGGTTAATTAGTCTGATTGTGATCAGGCTTGTGTGTGTTCAGCCAGGAACACCTGAGAGCCACGCCTATATATACTTCAAGTTGACTGTGCTTGAATGCGGAGTGTTGTGAGCTCAGAGGAGGTTGCTTTTGCTGAGCTGTTTGAGTACTGTATGGTACTGTGTGGGGGTGTTCTCCGCCCACCCCTGTCTTGAAGTCTGATCTTCTGTTTAGAAGGTTCTTGGTGAGTAACTACTAGCTCATGTTTGGTCTTGACTGCTAGATGCACTTAAAGAGTGGCTACTAGCTCATGTTTGGTCTTGACTGCTAGTTGCATTTGTGTCAGCTCATTTGTTTGTGGAGTTTGACTGTGCTTGATGCACTTAGGAATGTTTGCTCATCTTTTGACTTTTGTTGTGCTTAGTGCACTGGGTAGCTGAAGGCTGCATTGATGACATTAGGATCCTGCTAATGATAATTGATATCAGGGATGCTGACCTGTGTGGTTAGTTTAAGCTGGTTTAACCAGGAACATTATTGAGCTTGGAGCTGTTTGGAGCTTTTTGAGCTGTTTGGAGCCTTTTGGAGCTTTTTGGAGCTGTTTGGAGTTTGGAGCTGTTTGGAGCTTGGAGCTGTTTGGAGTTTTTGTTGGTTTGCCTAATGACAGAGTGAGATCGGTAGTCCAGTTATATCGTTTTTCTTTTACCCCTAGGGTCCCCTTTTGGTCAGGTAGTCCGTCTCCAGATAGGCTGCGACGGCCCTGTTTTTATGGGTTGGGCCGACGCTGGGGACGTTATATTCTTTTTGGCTGACTCACTCTTGTCCACCAATTATTTGTACTTTTGTCTGTCTATTTTTGCTCCCTTTTTGTTGCCCTGTGCCAGAAGACGGTGCACTCCGCACCTGGAGGGAGGAGTCGGGCAGTTTTCAATAAAGCTTTTTATTTTTACATTCTGCCTTCTTGTGTCCTTTGTCCATTTAATGTGTTCGGCCTGAGCCAGCCGTAACATATTTTGGGCGCCTCGTCCGGGATCTTGAATCCTTTTTGACTCCTTGTCTGGATCTTGGATCCTTCTTCTCTTTTTGCTCCTTGTCTGGATCTTGGATCCTTCTTCTCCTTTTGCTCCTTGTCTGGATCTTGAATCCTTTTTTTACTCCTTGTCTGGATCTTGAATCCTTTTTGAGTCCTTGTCTGGATTTTTGAGACATTGAGTTGTTTGTTCTGGTTTTGAGCAGACATTGAGTTTTGTGCTTAAAATATTGAGAGTGTTGTGAAGTCTTTTGAAGCCAAGTGTTTTTGGACCGCAGTTAATATAATTGCTCCTTTTTTACATTTGGTGTGTGTTGACAGCTGTGTGCTGTAGTTTGCACTCTCTGGAGCTGACAGGACCAGCTCCTAGTTGCTGATTGAGCTGAAACACGCAGCTGTGTGTGTGTGTGTTTTTGGATTGTGCTGCGTTCAAATGCAGCTGTGATTTTGCTGTTGTTTACAGTGAAAGTCTTTAGAAGAGGGGTACAGCTTAAAAGCTGTTTGTGTTCACATCATGGAGTTCAATTTGAAGAAATTTATTGAACAGCCCACGGTGCAGGTCTTTGCTGACTGCACTATAGAACAAATGTTGAGTGTGGCAGAACACTTCAACATTGATATAAGAAGCCGCATTCATGAAAAACACTTTAAAGGTGAACTGTTGACTAAATTATTTATGCTTGACATTTTTCCTGAGGTAAATGATACAGAGCGTCTAAAGGAAAAGGAAAATGAAGCTGCTTTAAAAAGAAAACACGATGAACAAATAAGGAAAGAAAAAGAGCTTATTTTAGAGCAGTTCGAAATTAAAAAAAGAAACTTAATGATTAAACACCAAGCTCTCTTGAAAGAACAAGAGCTTGAGCAACAGAGACTTCAAGCTGCTCTGGATGAAATTAAGCGTCTTCAGGAACAAGAGGATTTGGAACGGCTGAGAAGGCTGACAATTCAACATGCCTGTCATCCGGTGGTTACTGCACCAGTGCTTTGCACTCAAGCAGCCCTAGCATGTCCTGACTTTGATGCATCATCTGTGTCTATGCGGGTGCCTCTCACACCTCAACAGAAGGGGGCGCCTCTAGAACATCAACCGGAGGAAGAAGAGGATGAGTTTGTTTTGAGTAATAGCTTCCTGATGGACTGTGAAGAAAAACAGATTCCAGTGGAGGAAGTGAAACTCTTGCTTCATCTTCAGGAAGAAGATGACGTCGATCTCAGTGACTGTTTTTTACAGTTGTTTGACACTGAACTACTCCCAGTTCAGTCAAGTGAGGACCTGAAGATCTCAGAGGAGGTGAAGTCACACGCAACAAAACCTCCTGCTCTTTCTTTTCCTGTTCCAGCCACCGTGAAGAATGAGAGAGTATTGATGGACTATGTGGGACCATTGATTAGAACTGCAGCAGAACATGCTTTATTTTTGCTTGTGAGAGATGACAAGCTAGAGCCTTGTATTGGAAGTATTGTGCATGATTCTGCATCTAACACACTTTTCTGTATTTACAGAGTAGCTGAAATCAAAGCTGCTAAAACTGACAAAAAGGTGTTGTTACAGCCGACCAGAGAGAGCTGTCCAGTACTGACCAGTACTGAAGTGGAGGAGAACAGCTGCCCTCTGTCTACAAATGAGAGACAACGCTCTTGTTTTCTGATTAACCTCATCAAACATGGTGTTGGTGTTTGGCGGGTTGATAAGCAAAAGCTTTTTAGGATACAACCAGACCCAAGACGTCGTTTTGGTTTTAGAACCTTTTGAGTATCCTGCCCCAACTTGCCTTTTTTGTATGGTGCTATGTAGCCGGTGTCCTCACCAGACTACATTTTCCCCCATACAAAAACACTGGTGGTGGAGGTGTTACATATCCTGAGGAAGCTGCCAATGCTGACACCTTTTAGTTCTTATGTATGTTGACTGCAGTCATGCTTTTGTGTGGTTAATTAGTCTGATTATGATCAGGCTTGTGTGTTCAGCCAGAACACCTCAGAGACACGCCTATATATACTTCAAGTGACAGTGCTTGAATGCGGAGTGTTGTGAGCTCAGAGGAGGTTGCTTTTGCTGAGCTGTTTGAGTACTGTATGGTACTGTGTGGGGGTGTTCTCCGCCCACCCCGGTCTTGAAGTCTGATCTTCTGTTTAGAAGGTTCTTGGTGAGTAACTACTAGCTCATGTTTGGTCTTGACTGCTAGATGCACTTAAAGAGTGGCTACTAGCTCATGTTTGGTCTTGACTGCTAGTTGCATTTGTGTCAGCTCATTTGTTTGTGGAGTTTGACTGTGCTTGATGCACTTAGGAATGTTTGCTCATCTTTTGACTTTTGTTGTGCTTAGTGCACTGGGTAGCTGAAGGCTGCATTGATGACATTAGGATCCTGCTAATGATAATTGATATCAGGGATGCTGACCTGTGTGGTTAGTTTAAGCTGGTTTAACCAGGAACATTATTGAGCTTGGAGCTGTTTGGAGCTTTTTGAGCTGTTTGGAGCCTTTTGGAGCTTTTTGGAGCTGTTTGGAGTTTGGAGCTGTTTGGAGCTTGGAGCTGTTTGGAGTTTTTGTTGGTTTGCCTAATGACAGAGTGAGATCGGTAGTCCAGTTATATCGTTTTTCTTTTACCCCTAGGGTCCCCTTTTGGTCAGGTAGTCCGTCTCCAGATAGGCTGCGACGGCCCTGTTTTTATGGGTTGGGCCGACGCTGGGGACGTTATATTCTTTTTGGCTGACTCACTCTTGTCCACCAATTATTTGTACTTTTGTCTGTCTATTTTTGCTCCCTTTTTGTTGCCCTGTGCCAGAAGACGGTGCACTCCGCACCTGGAGGGAGGAGTCGGGCAGTTTTCAATAAAGCTTTTTATTTTTACATTCTGCCTTCTTGTGTCCTTTGTCCATTTAATGTGTTCGGCCTGAGCCAGCCGTAACAATATATATATATATATATATATATATATATACAGGGAACCCTCGACTTACGAACGAGTTCCTGACCTAAGGACCGTTCGTATGTCGAAAATGACGTAAGTCGGATTCTATAGTAAAAAAAAAATATTATTTTTATTTTTTAAATAAATGAATACATGTACACCAAGCACTTAGCCTATCCTAACACAGTTAAGGAGTGAGTTGAATTGTCTCCCTCCTCCCCAGCAGGCTCCATTCACATAAAGGGAGCTACTTTCACTTTATGTGAAAGGGAGACAATTCAACTCACTCCTTCATCTTTAAAAACTGTGTTAGGATAGGCTAAGTGCTTGGTGACTGCACAGTACTGTACATGTATTCATTTATAAAAAAAAATTGTATGTGATCCGACTTACGCCATTTTCGACATACGGACGGTCCTTAGGTCCGTACTGTCATACAGAAAAGCTTCGAGTGGCGCCACAACATGGAGCTGCAGCCAGTAAAACCGAATGTTCATTGACCATTAGAGGCTGCTGGGAGTTTTCACCAGTCTTTACTCATTTAACAGCAGCTGATCACTGACACAACACTGCTGAGGCAGACAAGTGCCTTGTATTTAGGATTTTAGATTAAATCAGACAACTATTTAATGTTGTCCATTGAGAAGGCTGGCCATTAAAGGAACAGAATGTCTGCTTTAAATAAAGTTTCTTTCAGCTGCACCCTTCTTCCAGGGTCAACACAGCAAGCATACTCACATGAAAGATTTGCAACTGGTTCTATGCCGGACAGCATTTGTGACATAACCTGGGCTTGGACCTGCAACAGGACCACAACACTGACCACCACGTTACCACAGCCTCTACAAGATGACACAACACACAAATATACAACAGTTCCTGAACATTGTTGCATTGTTGAGAATGATGACTTTTTCAAACATTAATAAGCGATATTTTAACCGAGGCATGAGGGTAATGTGAGCGTCTGAAAGCATCTCTTATAGGAACAGTGCATGCATGTGCAAGATTAAAATTAGTTACTGACACAAGTGACTGTGGCATTTAGAAATAGCTTTCTGCTGTTAAACAAAATATATATATTTTTGTGGCCAGAGAGACCGCAGTCATGGAAACATGACAGATGTGTTGCGTCTTTGCTGGAGCTTCATAGATTTGATGTTTTAAATTTGGGTGTAAAGTGGAGCTCTTCACATAGTGTGGAATGCCCCCCAAAAAATTCATGCATTTTTAATAAGCAATGACATAAAAACAGAATCCCACCACATCAAATACTCAAAAAAGATGACAATAAAAAT
>JBBPBX010021118.1:29846-42686 GCA_038048925.1 Garcialebias charrua | reverse complement strand
AGAGAGAGAGAGAGAGAGAGAGAGAGAGAGAGAGAGAGAGAGAGAGAGAGAGAGAGAGTTCTTGTATTGTTCTTTTAATTCAGTAAACCTCTTTTTGAAGCATATCACATGGTGTGGCCTCTGTTTTTGCTTCTTTTGTCTAATTGTTACAACTTACCCCAACAGGTGTTACAACCTACCCCGGTAGCGGGGTAGGTTGTAACAAAGGAACACCATATTTGACATGAACTCATGAGGTCGGTGACATTCTTGCAGAGGTTTGAATTGGTGCCATTTGTAGTAAACAAATGTGGGTATTTTGTATAAAAGTTTGAAAACTCTAGCTCAAAAATTCTGTGAGTTAAAGGTGCTGGAGCAAAAAGTGTTACAACCATACCCGGTCTCCCCTACATGTACGGTAATGAACAGTTACCAAGTTAACAAGCACTTTGCCTATCCTAACACAGCTACAAACTGTTATAAAAAAACATACATGAAAAATTAATTTCTTACTTTGAACTGCAGCTTGTCTCCGTCTGTTTGCATGTTAGCTCTTGCACGCCCGAGCTCTGCAGCTTCGTGCAGCTCCACGCGGTCCAAACTGTTTACAGGAAGGACTGTTAGCATGTTAACTCCATACATTTGGAGCCAGAAAAAGAGTTAATAACTTACTGAAAGCCGTTTCTCCGCGGTGTTCGTCCATCCAAAACAAGCTGCCCGCGTTAGCTGTTGTTAGCCCCCGCCATTAGCTGCACTCGTTAGCATGTTAGCCCATCCAAAAGGGTGTCGGCGCTCGCTGTTTCTCCGCGTTAGCTCGGTGTCCCTCGGCATCTTAGGCTGCCAAGCGGACATCGAGGCGAGCTCCCGGACGCAGATGGCCTCTCCGCTGCCTGTTGGCTCGGTGTCCCTGCCCGCGTTAGCTCCTCCATTAGCTGCGTGTTAGCCCAGCCCATGAGCTGCTGGTGTCGGGCGGCGTGGTGGGAGCGATCAGCGGAGCGATCGGCAACTGCTGCTCTGGGCCTGAGACGTCTACAGAGTTCACCGAGTGTTTCCAGCTAATTTATCCATAGGATGCAACCCTGATCGGACACACGGTCCTCCAAAGCCAGCTGCCGAGTGCCGAGACTGTAACTAAACGTAAAATGGCGGACACGGTGGCATTTCCGGAAACCGTTGGAAACTGTGCAAATATGATTAAAAATTATTATTATTATTATTATTTTTTTTTCTTCTTTCGGCTTTATTCCCTGCGTTAGGGGTCGCCACAGCGAACTGGTCGCACGAAGATTTGGCAGTTGTTTTTACGCCGGATGCCCTTCCTGACACAACCACAGACCACCGAGCAACCACAGCCCTCTGTGTGGAGCAGAGAGCTGATATCTAGGGTTCCCGGGGGAGCAGATGGTGGGGGTTAAGGGCCTTGCTCAAGGGCCCAGAGTGGGGCAGATGAGGGTGGATACAAGTGTGACCGCTTCACTTATCCCACCCACATCTTTGATGTTGTCGGTACCGGGGCTTGAACCGGCGACCTTCCGATCACAAGCTCACCTTCTTAACCTTTGCGCCACCACTCCCCTATGATTAAAAATTATAATTTTTATAAATATCATTATTTATAAAGCCTTTAAAACAACCACAGCTGCAACAAAGTGCTGTACACATGAAATTAAGAACATTTAAACACACACAACTTTTTTTTCATATTTTTATTAATTATGATAACTTCGTAAAGTCGGAACTTCGTAAGTCGATGTTGTCGTAAGTCGGGACCACCTGTACAAAGAAAACACGTACAACATAGGAAAAAATACATAAAAATTCAACCTCAAAACGAATATTTCAACAGTAGTTGTGACACAGATGTCAAGCACAGAAAACAATTTTGGTTCCAGTGACGATGGGTTTTTAAATTATTCATTTAATCAGAGCAGACTAATGAAGAGGAAAGAAATTAATGACAAGAACCACCTTTAACTTGGAGTATCAATTTGTTCCCATACATAATTTAATTGATTCCCTGTGAAGCACATTCACTCCAAACAGGCAGGGAGATTGATTGAAAGGAAAATGGGAAATTAATGTAGCAAGGCACTTAAAGCACACATCGTTTCACCGAGTGTGCATGAGGGTTTCGGTGTACGTTTTGTCCTTTTCCCCCAAAAAAATAACAGCAGATGGTAAAAAGTAACTTGTTTAAAGTCTCATCATGAATAAATTTGATTGATTTCACCAGTGACAAGACAAGCTCAAATACCTTTTAATGTTGTCCCCCATCACAGAGCCAAGGAGGAAATTGGAAATGACCCCCCCCCCCTCCATTGCTGCGTCTATGCGTGTTATGAGCACAAATTAAAAATTATGGCTTCCATCATAAATGGTTGCCCATGTTAAAAGGATAACTTGAAAATAAGTGAGGTATCAACTTCCATTTTGGTGTGTGGCTGCATCTAGGCGTAAGAAAGGCCACCATTGAAAAGCAGGATGCCACGACAAAGTTCAAATAGTCCACCAACAAATTATACACACATACAGGTGCTGGTCATCAAATTAGAATATCTTCAAAAAGTTTATTTATTTCAGTAATTCCATTCAAAAGGTGGAACTTGTAAATTATATTCATTTGTCCTTTTTGTCTTTAGCCCAGACGAGACGCTTCTGATGTCACTTGCTCAAGAGTGGTATGACACAAGGAATACCACAGCTGAAACTCACGTCTTGCATACGTCTGTGCGTGGTGGTTCTCGAAGCACTGACTTCAGTTGCAGTCCACTCTTTGTGAATCTCCTCCACATTTTGGAATGGGTTTTGTTTCACAATCCTCTCTAGGGTGCAGTTATCCCTACTGCTTGTACACTTTTTTCTACTACTTTTTTCCCTTCCCTTCGCCTCTCTATGAATGTGCTTGGACACAGAGCTCTATGAACAGCCAGCCTCTTTAGCAATGATCTTTTGTGTCTTGCCATCCTTGTGCAAGGTGTCAGTGGTCGTCTTTTCGACAACTGTCAAGTCAGCAGTCTTCCCCATGATTGTGTAGCCTACACAACTAGACTGAAAGACCATTTAAAGGCCTTTGCAGGTGTTTTAAGTTAATTAGCTGATTAGAGTGTGGCACCAGGTGTCTTCAGTGTTGAACCTTTTTACAATATTCAAATTTTCTGAGATACTGAATTTGGGATTTTCATTAGTTGTCAGTTATAATCATCAACATAAAAAATAAACATTTGAAATACAGGTAGTTCCCAACTTACGACGGTGTTCCGTTCCTGCGCTGAGTCGTAACCCGAATTTCGACGTAAGTTGTAACATACGTAAATACTTCACCTTATACGTACAGTACTGTATTTTATCAAGCACTTAGCCTATCCTAACACAGTACCCTACATAATTATCAAAACACACATACATTTCAGAGCCATAATGAAGGGAAAAAATAGTTAATAACCTACTGGTATGCTGGTGAAGCCGTTCCTCCGTCCCTCCTTCATATTCTGTATTGCGTTTACGTCGTAAAACCGCGTTCACAGACACACAGTAACAATAAGTTGTACTATGTACAGTTTTGTTTTGTTTTTTGAATGTCCAGAGGACCAGACTTAGCTTTTTTAGAGAGTACAGGGCAGCTGTAGCCTCCGCAGCTAGTAAAACTGGAAACCGGAAACTGCGTAACTCGGCTTTTCAAAATACATAAATTTTTTTAAATTATTATCATTTTAATTTTTAAAAAAAAATTTATGGGAGGTGCGTCGTAACCACGAAACGTCGTAAATCGAGACCGTCGTAACCCGAGGACTACCTGTATATCAGTCTGTGTGTAATGAATGAATATAATATACAAGTTTCACTTTTGGAATGGAATTACTGAAATAAAATAAAAATCAACTTTAAGTCTATATATACAGTATATACTGTATATATAAAATAAAAATTGATTGTTAGTCTGATGCTCCTCCTTTATCAAGTGAACAGCTAGTTCTAGGTGT
Source organism: Garcialebias charrua (assembly GCA_038048925.1). Lineage (NCBI taxonomy): Eukaryota > Metazoa > Chordata > Actinopteri > Cyprinodontiformes > Rivulidae > Garcialebias > Garcialebias charrua. The sequence continues at coordinate 38,727 of JBBPBX010021118.1, read as the reverse complement.
CAACAACAAACTGGTTGATCTTCTATGAGAAGGTGCTGCTTATAAGACTTGAGTTTATTGCAGCTCCTCATACCAAAGAAGTCTTTTGGATATAAGATGAAATGTTTCAACAAAGAATCCGTCCAGAGGACCTGACTCAACCTTGTTAGATTTATCTAGCTGGATTTTTGAGCATGCATCAGGACACAACACAATTTGTCTTAAAATCAGGAACATCCAGACTTCAGCTCCACAGCATGAAATTTTCCTTTGAATCATTTCTGACTTGCTCCGTCGACGAAATGAAGCCGTTCAGGCATCAAAGACGCAGCATCAGAGGCTGTTTGAGAATCAGGTGCAGCTGCTCTGTTGTCCAGCTCTGCGTTTGATCAGCCATCTGAGGGAGGGCTACACTCTGGACGGCCAAACATCGATCTAAGAATCCCTTTAGCTGCATCCCAGAGAGGCTCTCCGGTTTGAAGCTGGGTGCTAATAAAGTTGAGCGTTTGCAGAAAGAACATTTGCTTTTCTCTCACTCAGATCTGACGCCAGAGAATTTTAAAACTCTTCAACTCCCTGACAGTCAACTGAACTTCTCACAAATGTTCTGAAAGCTGTTGGCAAACTCTCACGCCCTCAACTTCCTTTGCCGCCATTAATAAGACTGAAAATGTCACCTGAGAAGTTCACGGCTCTCATCTGCAGAGGTGCTAAAGGTTAATAAAAATACCAGGAAGACACTCCGGTGGAGTCTGCTCACCATGGGGCTTCTGCTTTGCATTCCAATTATTCCGTTTTTTTTTAAGACAGCTCTCGACTAATAAAGTCTTTTCAATGCTTTTAAGGAAACCAATTAGTTGTGCAGCATTTGATGTGGAAGCACAGATGTGTCTGAAGGACTAATTCATCTTCTCCTTTGATGACCTCAGTTAACCTCACATGGAAATGAGACGGTCAAAGAACAGCCTTGGTTAAAAATGGACTGCTGTATTTTAAAGAGTGAGTTCTGTGATACGCCGCTGAGGAGACCAGAGGATGAACCGATGCTCTTCGCCATCTAACGAAGAGCTTCACTGAACCAGCATGAAGAATAAACAAGGTGCAAGAAGTTTGTTTGTTTGTTTGTTTGCTTGTTTATTTATTCATTTCATTTCAATTAATAAAAAAACAATAACATTTTAAGAAAAAACAATATAAAATACCTATAAATTGAAAGGCGACATAATAATAATAAAATCTTATCATTTCTGCCCCTTCTTAACAAAATCAATTCAAATAATCAATTCAAGCAATACTCACAAATAATACAACAAACCACAAAAACGTATCACAATTATTCATTATAGTTCCCAAATATTAACTAACTTAAAATATATCTCATTAGCATTATATTCTTGATCTTTTTCTTAAATACAAATAATGATTCCTCTTTTTTAATATCATTATTCAAACCATTTCATAAACCAATTCTCCTCATTAAACTGGACCTACCCCTCAAACTTGTTCTATACTTTGGCTTTACAAAAATATCTGTCCCTTTTAAATTATAACAACTACTCCTTTTAACAAAATATGCTTGTATGTTCAATGGTAAATTATGATTCTGAGCCTTGTACATAAGTAATAGAATAATGTAGTAGTTCACCAAATCATAAAACTTAAGTAATTTCAGTTGATAAAATAAAATACTTGAAGGATGACAATAATGTTTTCTTGAGATAATTCTTAAAGCTCTTTTTTGTAAAATAAAAATAGACTTGGTTACAGTTTTACAAGCTGTACCCCAGATACCAACACAATAAATTAAATGTGGCACAATAATTGTATTGTACAGCAAACACAAAGCTTTGTCACTCAGTAAGTCCCTCACTTTATTTAGTACTGCCATGGACTTAGACATTTTAGTTCTTACAAAATTAATGTTTTTTCCATGACAATTTATCACCTATAATTACTCCCAAAAACCTTACTTCATTCACTCTTTGTATCTCAACACCATCAATTTTGAAAAGAAAATCCACAGTTGACTTTTTTTACTAAATATCATATAGTTAGTTTTTTCAACATTCAGTTATAACTTGTTTAATTTAAACCAAGTTTGAATTTTGTCAAACTCCATCTTTATTAATTCAAACATCTGATTCAAGTCTCTACCCAAACAAAAGAAAGTAGTATCATCAGCAAATAAAACACACTTGAGAATACCAGACACCTTAATTAAATAATTTACATAGAAATTAAACAACTTAGGCCCAAGCACTGAACCTTGTGGTACTCCAATACTGCACAGATGAGATCTAACATCATCAATCTGTACAAACTGTTTTCTGCCTTTCAAATAACTAGATATCCACTGTATGGCTAGATCTCTAATACTGTACTGTTGCAGTTTTTCAAGTAAAATGGTGTGGTCAATGGTGTCAAGAGCCTTTTTTAAATGGGACCAAATATTGGTTTTATAATTTTTTATGGTATGTCTGTGGGCTATCCAGACCATGTTCATTCAATTTAATGCACAAAATAATTCTTAGATAATAAAATATCCCCTTTCTAGTTGTGCCTTTTCTGACTTCCGTTCTGAACAGGCTGTTTATGATAATGAGCTCTGAAGGCCACGCCCTTCAAAAATCTGTTTACATTAATGCTGCGTTCCAGTTGTCCTCGGAGGTCGTATATTACGTGCTTCCGAGTAGTAAAAATCAACTGGAACGCCCCCTCAGGTCGTAATTCCAACTCGTGAACTCTGTGTAGCCGCACGGCACCCGAGATCACCCGAGATCGCGTGACGTCATCGTTTCAAGATGGCTGCTCCTCGCATCAACAGTGAGTGAAAGAGTTACTTTTTACTCTTTTTCGCAGTTCTGTGTGGTTTACTAGCTGTAACTTCACATTAATGCATTCAGGCACTGTAGTTCTTTACAGTAACAATAATGATATGTTTAAACAGCCGCTGTGCTTCGACAACGGCACGCTAAACGGCTGTGAGGCGGCATTGTTGTTGTTTAGCACAGTACCCCTTTTAGCTGTTCAGGGTTCATTTTTTATCATTAACTCAGTAACACATTTCGTACTTTACAGTGATTATTATACAATAAGTCGCCTAATAATTAGAGGGTGTTTCTAAGCTGTTTGTGTTTTCTAAAGAGCGTCGAACGTGATTGTTGTCGTGTTGATGATGTAGCTGCGTCGGAGACCTGCAACCTCGTTGTTCTTTGTTCACCTTTACATGTGTTTTTAGCTAGTAAACTAATGTTTTGCACCATAAACTGTTTTTAAAAGGTCTATCAAGATTTATCTTGGCTTGTCAGGGTGGGAATCCAGTTTAACAGAATCAATTATTTTGTTTAAAAAAATGCAAAACTTGAAACCCAAACCATCCTGTCAATCCACAGCTGTGTGTGTCTGTGTGTGTGTCTGTGTTGGGTGTGTGTGTGTGTGTGTGTGTGAGAGAGTGAAAATCGACCTTATTTATACTTATTATTGTGAGCTAGTTTTTTGAGTTACTGCCATCTGTGATTTGTTGTTAACCTTGTGTATATTTCTTTGCAGTTTATGTCAACATGAAGATGAACATGTTCCTGGACCCGAGCAGACAAACCCGTTTCCCTGGTCCCTAATTGTTCCAGAGGAATGGTGACTCCTTGACATATTTTATTGATGAAAATTGAACTGTACAAGTCCAGTTACTGCAACTCAACGACTCTACAGCAGGTAAGACAGCAATAGGAACACCATTACACGTAGTACTTCCTGTAAACAATGAACTTGTATGTGTATTAAAATGACTTCTGATTTCTGCATTTCAGATTAGTCCAATTTGCAGAGCACAGAGGAGAGCAGACTGATGACCCGGCTGATAGATAAAATGTGAAACAAGAGATTACAGATTTTAATTTGCACAAAACTGTCATTTTCTATTCGGTGCATTTTGCCAGCTGCTACTTGAACAGTGTCTTTGTGTCCAACATTACTAAGTAAGATTTTTGTAAAGTTTGTTATTTTGATTTAGTTTTAGCTGGTAGCTCATTTTACTGAGACCTCAGACCTCAAATTGTACATGTGCCTTGTTGTCATATGTTATTAAAAACAATTTGAAATAACAAATGCACAAATTCTTGTCTTACTTCACAATAAGCGTGGTTTTTCAGTAGAATAAAGGAAAGCAGGTAATGAAACTATTTAGAATGAAAGTAAATTCATTGTAAAAGAGGAACACCTCTGGTATTCAAACACGACAATTTGTCATGATGCACTGCATAGTTTTTCATCAATATTTTTGGAAACCGATGTACTTGCAGAGAAACTAGTGCTCTCATGTTCTCATCGGGCAGAGTTTTAAAATTACTACATAGAAATGCTTTATTTAAGCACTGACTTTTAAGCAGGTGTTATTGTTGTGGGAAACTAAGTTTTGCAGCTGGTTTTTGAAGCTGTAAAATGTGTTTACCTATACCAGCTTATGTTTTTGGCGTGGTTTATCCACACAGATATAAATGACAGCGAGAGAGTGGCATGTCAGATAAACACATTTAATCAAAACAGCACTATAACAACACTAGAACATTTTTTGACAAGTTATGACAAGCTAATACAAGTACAGCATCCACACATCACAGTAAAGAGTAATTTAGTCATATTCATCCTCCTGCCTTGGACAGCCGTTTGGGTGATCCTGACACACTGGTGAAGCCCCAATGCAGAGGTTATGCAGAAGGCAGGCTGCCATGATGACAATCATCACCACAGCATCAATTCGTTAGGCCAGGGGATGAAGGTGTGTCCCATTGTGCAAAATGGCCTTCAGTACTTCCATGATGATCCTGTGCGCTGAGGACTGCGAGACCAAATTTGTCAGACATCTCCCTGAAGCTGTTCTGGTTGGCCATGTACCACAGGAACATCAGGACCTTCTTTTCTACAGGGACTGGTGCTGCACCTTGACAGTGCTCCTTCCTTATGCCTTTCTCCTGCAGCTGCATCATTACAGATGTGAACTGGGTCTTGTTGACTCTGAAATGACGCACAAACTTGTTGTCATCCATGTTCAGCATCACCTCCCATAGTCTTCATGATTATTCCATGTGTCCGTAGGTTTGTGTGTATCAGCAGCATCCTAAAATACAAAGAAATTAAATTGTTTTGTTACTATGGACCATATGAGTCTGAAATAAAGTTTTGATTGATTGAAGTTTAATAACAATTTTAACAATAAACCGTAAAAACATGTCTGCTAATGGTTTGAGGTAGTAAAAAGAAAAGAAAAACAATGTTCAGCACTTTCTGACTTTATTTATCTAATGATAACTTCTGTACTGCTGCTATAATCCTAAAAGAGATCGAATTAAAACTATAAAGTAGATGTAAGAGCCTCAAGACCATAATTAACAAAAATAAGCTTATTTATAAATAAATAAAAACTACTGGTTAAAACAACATACCTGGTTAACATTTCAAGAGCCTCAGAATTGCTTTTCAACTTCGCTGCTGGTCTGGAAACCTTTTTATAATCCAACAAAGCAAGAACAACAACAGCTTTGTAGCGGGCGTCCATCTTGTTTTCGTCATCGTGCCGACAAGCTAACTGGAACGCATTCAACTCGGAAATGACGTCATTTCGGGTTCGTAATTTCGACTTCCGAGGCAACTGGAACGCAGCATAACGCCGCCCTCCAAAGGGGACCCTGAGTCAGACCCAGAGGCAGATGCCATTTTGGGCAGGGCAAATGAGGCGCTGACGCGTCGCGTAGACCTTTGAGAAACATCCATAAGTTCACCCTCCATGTTAAAAACTCTTCATTTGACTCTTCGAAAACAAGCAATAAGGCTGCAGAGTAATACACTGGCTGCTAACTGCTATACACGCTCTCTCTAGCGGGGAACGCTTTTTTTGACGGACCACATCCGGCGCTGAACGGACATGGTCCGTGAGCAGTCGTCCGGTTGATTTAAGAGCCCGTAAATAAGTTTTTTCGTTTTTACTGATAGATAATTAGTTATAAGCGGAAGCGGTACTGCATTTTAACAACAACGAAACATCGAACTCTGAGATGAACTCAGGAAAAACAACCGTGACGTGTTTTATACTGAAGTGGGTTGAGCCGCACCAGGGGTTGCTAGGTGAGGGGCTGGACTCCGGATTTGAAAATGAGACATTTATATCACTGAAAAATAAATATACTTAGAGTAAATATACCACTGGGTGCATTATTTTGGCCCTAGGACAGTTTTTTTAAGAAGTAAATAACCAAAGTTGAGTAAAAAAAAACATTAAAAAGTGAATTTTGCATCTTTGGTCCCCTTTAAATCAACAAAAAAACATATAAAAGATTGCTTATCATCTATCGCTGTAGTAACCTGTTCTATCAGTTTCTGTTGTTCCTACACTTTCAATCTCTAACTCTTTGATCCTACAATTAATTTCTACACCTTGGTCTGCTGTTGGCTTAATAACACCCGCTTCGAACGTTATCAACCATTAAATGGCCGTTATCAGTTATTATCATCCCCATACATGGCGGTCAGATTGCCCCTCCTGTACCTCCTAGTAGGTTTAAAGGTACGTTGTATGCGTTGGTAGCAATGATAGGCTCCGTTTTTAGCTGCATGTTAAAGTTTATAGTAAAGGGTCTGGCGTTAAGTTTAGGGTCTTGATTAGGTTTAGGCACAAGGGTAAGGGGGTTCAGTTTAGGGTTGGTCCTCTGGGTCAGGTGTAAGGTTAGGTTTAAGAAAAGGGTTATATAAGCTGAAAAAGAACATAAAAAGACATTTCCTGGTTTACCCCGGTGAGACGCTGCCTATTATCAGCGATAATAATGACAACGATGATAACGTAACTTTAAACCTACTAGGAAGTAGGTGGGACAGTTTCACCGCAATGGGGATGATAACAACTAATAATGGCCATTTAATGGACTGATAACATCCGAAGCCACTCCACAAAATGATCTCCTGTGGCTACGATTTTAAAATCACTAGATGTGTCTTTTTGGCATAAAAAGTAAAGCGCTGGAAGGTTTTACTCAATATCCAGAAAAGAAGTGACCAAAAAGAGCAACTCCAAGACCAGGAACAATTGACAGTGTACATTTATAAAAAGTGAAAAACAACTGGCTGCAACCCTGGAGAGCAAGGACAAGGGTTTATAATGCAGGCTTAGATCTTTGAGGATTATTCAAGATATTGTCTCTTACTGTTGGAGGCAAAGGTCACCATGGGGATGAGGGCCCAATAGTTCCAGGGATCATGAAGGAGGAAGTCCCTGAAAGGTTAAATAGATCAGTAAGTGGTGGAAGGCGAGGAAAGGCTGAACCAAGGAGGTCCAAGGCACAGGAGGAACACAAGCGTCGGTGCTGAAACACGTGAGAATAAACGTTTAGTCTTTACAAATCACTAGGGATCTGTGTCGAGGCTTCAAAGCGTGTGTCGAGTAACCCGAGAGCGAGAGGATTTATGTGGAACGTGTATCGAGGCATGTAGTGATGACGCATGTAGTGACGTTCGAGGCCCCGCTAGCGGGCCATACCACGTGACCGTTTCAGGAACTGGCTCATTTGCATGTGCGAGACTCGAAATACAAGAGGCAGACAGGAAAATCCATCATCATAAAGACAGATTAAGATCATTTGCAGATCAAATTTAGACTATTTGAGGTCCTCACAAAGATGATTTCTTTTATTCAACTAAAAAACTTTGCAAACCAGTTATGTTATTATAATCCATCTACCTGTTTTACATTTATAGTCCACTTGATGGCGCAGTAGAGCAAATGAAGCGCCATGGTGTGTCGGATCATGAGTCGAGCTATTTGATGGAAAGCCTCAGTGATTCATGAAGCTTCATCTCGCCCTCACTACAAATCACAAGGAATGTCAAAGTGGCACACAACTAGATAATGCACCAGCGTCAATGTGAAGTCATCTGCATTTTATACTCCTACAGCTCATTAGGAGGAGAACGGTCCACAGGTGGGCGCTTGTTGGTGCCATCTAGTGTCAACGAGCTGCAGGAGAAAATCTGGAACTCCTCCAAGCACACAGATTCTTTTTTACATTCATTAAAACATTTCACTTTTTGCTTTTGTCTTAATACGAGTGTTTTACTTTCCAGGAATTGAGCCCTTGTTTAAAAAATAGGAGTATTCATTTAAAGAGAAGAAATCACCTTTAAGATCAAAACTGTTTAAACAGAAGAGGAAATGGAGCTTCAGGAAAGTTGGACTTAACCCTCCCTTGTAATGTCTTTTGGGTGGGGGGGAAAAACAGATGCTTATTTTTGTCTGTGCTCTATTTTTTTCCATTTATTAAGTGGCAGTCTTTTTTTTTCTGAATTTTTTAATTTTAGTTTTAATTTTTTAATTTTGTCAGATTTTTTTTCCTGATGTTCTTGTAACTTTACTACATGTTTACAAGTTTTAATCCCATATTTATCATATCATTTTCATATTTATAGAGTTGAACCCAGGTTGCAGACAGACAGTATTAAAATAAAAAAGCGTATTTAAAAAAAATAAAACAAAGAGAGCTGAAGTGGTGATAAGAAACCTACTCGACAACACACAGAGGAACAGGAGGGTGAGACACCTCAAATGACAGAGACAGGTATATAAAGGGTTAACGAGAGGTGATTAAAAACACCTGGGGTGAAACAGGAAGGATCAGGTGAGGGAGGCAGAGCAGAACTACACGAAATAAAAACACGGAAAAGATGCACACAAGAGACTGAAAATGCAAAAAATACCAAGAAAATAAAAAAAATTATAGAAATCATGAAAACAAATACACAGAGACCTCAAAACCATAAAATAATGCTAATAATAAAATAATGCATTCCTCTCAGTAATGTTTTTTCTTTTTATCGTTGTTACTAAAAATTGATTATATATATACAATATACATATATATAT
>JBBPBX010021118.1:12480-26096 GCA_038048925.1 Garcialebias charrua | reverse complement strand
CACACACACACACGTAATACATAATGAAAGCAACTCCATTGATGGGCCAGTGGTGGCCTATGACACCACATAATATTCTTCAGCCACCCCAATCATTTAAGGAAACTATACTTTTTAACAATATAATAACTACCGGTAGTCCAGTGGCCATCTTGGATTTTAACGTGGAAACCTAATATTCAATAGATACAATTTAATGCAGCCACAGACCAAAATAGAAGTTGATACGTTGCTTATTTTTAAGTTTTCCATCTCACAAGTTTAACATATGCATGGTTTTGATGACAGCCATCCTGGAGTCTGATGAGGCAACCAAATGTCCAATCAACCTTCCTTACCTTTCGATGCAGCAACACAATAATTTGGAAGTCTAGTCCGAAGTTTAGCCAATTTCATGAATGATTATTCAAAAGTTGAATTTTTGGTAGAAGGTTTTGTACTGTGAAATGCAAAAAAAAAAATCATAATTATAATAATGGGATTTAATTATAAGCAAAGGCTTGTATTGTAAGTGTTTAATTAGTTAGTTTTGAGTGAATGCAGTGGATTTGTGTGTCTTCTGTTGGTTAAATTAAATGCTTTCATCGTCTAAACACAAAAGCGTCTCTGGAAAAACGAGCACGAGTGCTGGGTGGCTCAGCAGGACGTTGTTAAAATTTGAGATCTTTTCATTTGGATTTGAAGGCCTGTTCTTATTGGACGTTCACTCAGATGTATGATTTTTTTTTTTTTCAGTACAAGCTTTTGTCGTTGTTATTGCTCATGACTCCAGGCTACATGAAAAATATTGAATCCTCCTCGTGCCTTTGTCCTTATCCAACCAATTTAGCAGCATGACTGCAGCGTAGCATGAAAGCGTTGTCTCGGGGCGCCGTTCCCGGTGGATTGATTTATGGGTCTCTGCCGCTCATTTCTGATCCAAACGTCAGGAGGAGTGAAAGAGAAATTACAGGCGATGATGGAAATTAGCTTTACTTTGTACCACACTGTGTCTTTTCAGGGTAATTTTTACCCTTTGGGTGGCCGAGCGGGTCATCTGAGGGTCAACTTAAAGCAAGGAGAAACAGCTTCTTGTAGCTGAATATGTTGATTTAAAAAGACATCTGCAGAGTGAAAGCAATGGCAACGTTTTGGAGGTATGAAGAAGCCACACAGTGAGTTTATCACAACTTTATTGAGTCTTGAAGGCCGTTGTCTCCAAGGGTCTGTTTTTATGGCAGTAATCACTCAGATTCTGACAGGCTCAAAGGTCAGCGGTACCCTGTGAGTAAAACAAAAATGATTTGTCTCTGATTCACACCAGCTTGAGTCTCTGAAACAACTGACAGGACGAGTGCAGATGCGGCGAATCATCCAAGCTGCCCATCACTACGACTAAAGACGCCGAGGTCAGCTTTTAATGTTCACTCTCCAACTAAACACAAACTATTCAAATATCTACATCCAGCTATTTTACAAATGCCAACAAGCTGGTGCTTTAAACAAGCGCCAAACAAAGAGGATTAAATTCTGTGTGGCATTTAGGGTACCTGACATTTACAGCGTAACATTCAGCTCAAACAGTCCATCTTTGCAAATTTGAACAGATGTGTTTGGGTTGGAGCTTGTGGAGAACATAAACAAAGCAGCCACATTTTCCTCGGCGTCCAGTGTTTACCACCTGCACATTTTGTGCTTTTAAACCAACAAAATGCAAAATACACTGGAGTAGATCAAATATATTATACTGTAAGTATTTAAAAATCAATGCACACGTTTGTCCAAGAATATTCTGTTTGCAGTAAATGCTGGTTAAAACTTGAGGCCTTAAAATTCAATTTATCGTAGAGGAACTCATATCACTTGCTACCTTTTTTTAACACGTCCACTTATCACCTTCATACCAGAGCGAGTGTTGAGCCGATGCTGACTGGTGGTAGAGATGCCACCTAATTAAGTGTGATTCTTAGTTCGTGTGATGACACCTGACCTGAGCGTGTGGTTTGTGGTGTTTTGTTTTTCCACTCTTTGTCTGCAGAACAGATAAGACTTTAGCATGAAGTGTACCTGCAGTTTAGAAAGAGGTCTGGGTAGTCAATGCACTTTTTTCATTTTGTTTCCTGGTTGGTTTTGATTTAAACATATGTCACTTGGTTCATTTGGTACATTCATTGGTTTGTTGGTTCATTGGTAAGTTCTTTCAAAGTTTTGTTGATGTTTTTCATTGTTCACTGGTTCAGTCGTTGGTTGTTACCTTCATTCCTTGGTTTGTTGGTTGGTTCAGTTGTTGGTTGGTTCACTGGTTCAGTTGTTGGTTGGTATGTTACGTTCATTCCTTGGTTTGTTGGTTCGTTTACGTCTGTTCACTGGTTTGTTGATTTTTTTTTCCATTGGTTTGTTGGTTGGTTCATTGGTTCAGTTGTTGGTTGGTACATTCATTCCTTGGTTTGTTGGTTGGTTGGTTAGTTGGTTCAGTCTTTGATCCTTGATTGATTTGTTGGTTTGTTTGTTCTTTGGTTCATTGCTTAGTTTTTTTGGTTAATTCATTGGTTTGTTATTTTTTTCCATTGGTTTGTTGGTTGGTTCATTGGTTCAGTTGATGGTTGTTTCGTTGGTTCACTTGTTGGTTGGTACGTTCATTCCCTGGTTTGTTGGTTGGTTGGTTCAGTTGTTGGTCCTTGGTTGATTTGTTAGTCCTTTGGTTCAGTGATTGGTTTGTTCGTTTGGTTCATTCACTGTTTTTTCAATGGCTTGTTGGTTGGGTTGTTGGTTAGTTAGTTCATTGGTTTATTTGTTGGCTCCAAGGAGGCTGGACATGGCATAATGTTCCACTGATTTCTAAACTGACGAAACAAAATGTCCCAAGACACACACACATACTAATAGAAGAAAACATAAATCAAAAGAAAATATCCCTAAAAATAAAAACACTTCAAGAAATTCCCAAAAATCACATATCCTGGCTATCAATCAGAAGCTTCACATTAAGCAAACGAGATTCAGATATAGATATAGATCAGCTACAGGATGGACGTCGTTTGTGTACAGGGCTGATTTTTATTTAGCAAAGATGAGTCAATGGAGAAAAACTATCAAAATACAGAGGACACAGTAGAATAACTGTTGGAAAAGCTCAAAGGCATCCCAGAGAGGAGAAAGACCAAATGTTTTCTGTGCTTTGGTCTTCCAGAGTCGGTACACCTGGGGGAGGATTCTCTCTGATGACGACACGCTTCTTTGTATTCTCGTGTTGGTTTGATGTTTCTGTCATCGAAAGCATCCCAAGCCACGAGAATCAGATCCATCCCTTTCAACACGCTGCTCTGCTCCAGTAGCAGATGGAAAGCAGAGAAGTAATTGATGCAAAAATAGGATTCCATTAGTGAGCTCTCCTGCTCCCTGGGTTATACCTCCCTCCTCATTTTACCCTGACAATGAAACAAGTGCAGAGGCAGTCAGGATAATCCAATCAGCTCCTTTCTGCAGTTTACATTTACTGTTAATTGCCTCAACCTTTTGGAGGTCATTCAGCAGATTGCAGAGGTGGCCGCCGGCTGCATGTCTATAATGTCCTTGATTCCCGATGGAATCAGCACCAGCAGCACCTCCACAGTTGAAGGCTTCACCTTCCACCAACCAGCCGAATCCTGCAGACTGTTAGATGTTGCTAACGTGAGCCAGCCTGGACTTTTAGCAGCACCTGTGCATCTTGTTTGGTTGTTTGAATGCAGATCTTAAAGACTGTTCTTTTTAAGCAAGCCTATTCTGCCTCCACGTGATTTTATCTTGATCTTGGTTGATATTATTATTGATTTTACTTGATTTGACCACTTGTTTTATTTGTTGTAGCACTTTGAGATTTTTATTAATGAAAAGTGCGGTATAAATTGAATTCTTTATTATTATTATTATTATTATCTCTCATCGTTAATTCTTATCGTTTGAAACAAAATCCAAACAAGGAAGTTTCCAAGATGTCTCAAATTGTTTGCACTTTCCTCGCGTCAGTCGCAGCGTCTCACTCATGTGAAGTTAAAAAATGTTCGCCAATAATTGCAAGACAAATCTTCTTTTAAAACAGTCTCAGAGTTGTAATTTACATTTATATATTTACATTTTTTTGGTAGCAAAACACAATGGTCTTTTGGGTTTATTGCTCCTTTAGTTAATGTTTGTAACTTCTGTTGTCTGTTCCATCCATCCTTTTGTCATTCTCTGGTCACTTCTTCTCAGTCAGCCTGCCACACCCTTCTTCACCTGCTCCCTGTTTCCCCGCCACAGCTGTGGTCACTTCTGTTCATTAAGACATCAGCGGAGCATTTCCATGTTTTCCTGGGTCCTCTCTGTGCCTCTTTGTGTTGATCCTGGATTGTAGGTTTTGGTGCCAAGGCAACCTTTGCTTTAGTTAAAAATAAAAAATATATTATTTTATTTCTGCTCCTGTGCTCAGTCTGAATTCTGGGTCCAAATCATCTACGAACCATGACATACTAACCCAGTAAATACTGGGTACAGTGTACCTTTCAGGTACTTACTAGATAAGTATATTCATACTGCAAAAAGTTCATGCGCAATCATCCAGGTACCAAATTCAATAGTTTTCAAGAATTGAGAATTATTGGATTTGGTACCTGGATGATTGAGCATGAACTTTGTTGCCTTGAACCACTTTGGCTGTGGCTGCCTGGGAGGAGTCGACAAGGGACGGGAAGGCCCCCAGAAACAATCTCAGCTCCAGCAAACTGGTTGATCCACTTCATGTGTTTACTGCTCGGTGGGGAAACAGTTTACTGGAACTCCTCTGACTGATGAAGCCCTCCAGATGGAGGGCGAAACGTTTCTATTTAAAAAAAAAAAAAAGGAACTGTCCAGATGACCCGACTGAGAATTATTGGATACATTCTTACTGGTTGAGTATTTTGCTACAAAATGTGGTTGATGTTCTATATTATTTAAAAATGTTTAAAGTTAATTGAGACATGCTGCTTTCTAACTAAACAAATCAACGTGAATTTTTGTTGGAGCAAACATTTAACAATCAGGTTGTCTTTGCACACAAATCCACAGCTGAACCAAGCCCACCCAACATGTTAGCGAATCACAATTTACCTGATGTGTTGCTGAAAGTCACCCACATTAAAAATAAATAAAAATGCTTAAATTTGACTCCGAACACTGAGTCCAAATTTGGTATTTTAGGTTTGTTTGTTCTGGTGATTAAAATAAATATGATCTCACTGACACATGCCAGGCACATGACATTCTTCCAGATTGAGCCATCCCTGTCTTTGTGTCTGGTTCTGTTCAGCCCCTCCAACATCCACCTGTGGTCTTCCGGCAGAGATCCTTTCATCGCCTCATGCCAGGACAATCTGGACCCACGGTTTTGTTCTAAAGAAGAACCACAAGCAGTTCTGCTTCAGCCTTCATATTTGATTTATACTGCCTGGCTTTTTTTATTTTCATCCTGTCAACGTGCCACCTGTGTTTCAGCTCTGTCAGTTTGATGAAGATTAAACTTGTTTGCTGAGAACTGGAGAACAAAAACGAAATCTGTCCATTTGTTTCACCAAAATCTTTCGGTGGCAAAGGAAGATGAAGCTCACTCAGAGACGTTCTGTTCTTGCCAAGCAGCTCCCATCCTCTCTGCCACCTTCTGTGTTTTCCACTGTAGGGCTGCTGCTTTCTGCACGGTCGCTCTGATTTGGGAAAGCAGTGCTGGATGTGCAGAAACAAAACTGTTCAACTTCACATCGGGTCTGGTTATAGTGCTGCAGCACCTCTGGAGGAGCAGTGGCAAAGAGGCTGGAGAAGATGGGCCTGTGATTGGAAGGACGCCGATTCAACTCCCCGTACCGACCACATCAAAAAATGTATGGGAAATGTAAAACACACACACCTGTCTCCAACCTCATTTGCCCCACTCTGGGCCCTTGAGCAAGGCCCTTAACCCCCATCATCTGCTCCCCAGTCACCCTAGATAGCAGCTCTCTGCTTCACACAGAGTGCTGTGGTAGTCTGTGGTTGTGTCAGTAAGGACATGCGTCGTAAAAAATAATCGCCACGTCTTCATGCAAGTTAGTTCGCTGTGGCGACGCCTGAAGAAGGGAGCAGCCGAAAGAAGAAAAAAAAACAAATAAATAAATGAGGCAGAGCTGCAAACTGCAACGTTAAGGTTTAACCTAGCCGTCCTTCAGTTTCAGTGATGAAGAACAAGGAGAAACAATTACTCACTGTACTGTACATACAATCGACTGAAGATGGCTGCCACAGCTAACTGACATCAAAAACACAAAAATGGCTTTAACTATTTTACAGATACTGAGATAAGATTCGTGTGGTAGTAGCTGAGAATGTCAGGGCACACTGATGTTTCACGATATCATGAGATTATTTTGAAGCTTTGACTACGTCTGCTGATCCCAGATGCTGTGTGAGCTGAGCTGGACGCGATTTCTGAGAATCGCAGGCCACTTGCAGCTCCTGAAACTCGCTGGCAGGAAGGAATCGACCTTGGAGAAGCTCGGCCCGGCAGTGTTGACCACAAAATTTGGCTATTTGGAGTCGCCATAGAGACGTACCTGCAGAAAGATGAAGGCAGACAGAAATCAAGCAGAGTCGGCCTGACCCCAAAAAATTGTTCTGGCTCCCCAGTTTGGCCTTGAATTGGCCAACTATCTCAAACTCTCCGGGACGGTATGTGAACAAGAAGCTCTGCACCACACCCCCCAACACACACACACACACACACACGTTTTCTTTGTGAGGACATCTGTGGACCTGTGTCAGAGCTGGTTAATAGACACTGCTCCATCTTTTGTCAGGACTATGGAACTATCTGGCAGTGTCCACAGACAACTCACCACCACCTCCTCATGCATAAATGTATTGTGATGTCATCAGTATGTTGCTGTTTCTGTACTGAGGTCTTTTTTTGCATCTCTCGCACTGTGTCCCATCTAGGACACCGTGCGAGATGTGATTTTTTTATACCTATCCTCGTGTTTCTCTTTTCCTTATCTAAACGAAAAGGGGCAGCACCTCCCAAAGGCTGCGGCCTCAGAAACCTCTGTCTACTAGGCATGTAACGAGATCTCGTTGTACGAGATCTCGCGATATTAAACTCCCGCGATATCTCTCGTTGAGAGGTAACGTTGTCTCGCGAGACGCTAATGCTAGCGCTAGCAGAGCCCCTAGCAAGTCAGCGTCACGGACAGCATGGCTTCGCCGGATGAAGTTGCTATAGAAGACGCCCCAACTACTGATGGAGGGTCCCGGTGCCGCAGACGCCTCTACATTGATGGAGGGTCCCGGCGCTGCCGACGCTGCCCCGAATGTAAAGACACGCGTGTAAACACCGGTGTGACCGGTGTTGCCAGATAGAGTCCCACCCACCCAAAGCACTCTTTACCCGCAAAAGTCAGAAGGAAAATCGCGGTGAACCGCCCAATCTGGCAACACTGGTGAGTGACGGCTGCAGATTCGAGAGGGTACTTGGCAGATTCAGTGCTGATGCGGATATTTATGTTCAATTTTTGGAAAGTCCTGCGTGAATATCTATTTTTTTTAAACAAAGTTGAACGTTCTAAGGTCTAAGGAGATTCAATCAGTAAAATGAAGACATCAATTGGGTTTGTAATACATGTTAAAACAGAATAAAAGCCTTTTTGCGGCATAAAACCGATCTTTGAGGTTTTCTTGAACTAATATTAAAATCTCGTCTCGTTCTCGCGAGCTCTGTAATTTGTCTCGTCTCGTCTCGTGAGTTTTGTGTATCGTTACACCCCTACTGTCTACCCATGTCTGTTCATTTACTTTTTCTCAGACGGGCTGTACTGAAATGTCATTTTGTTGTGCTTCGGTGCAATGACACATAAAGCGGAGTCTGATTCAGATACGAGTTCCTTCAAGGAATGCTACGTCTTTTTCTTTTCATACGCCCGTCATAAGACGAGACAAATTATGTTGGTCTGCCATCCATCTGTCTGAACAAGTCTTCTCACTTCAAATTGATAACCCTTAAATATATATAAGGTCAAACTGCACAGCTGGACTCCTCATGGGTCAAATATGATACCTGTTTTCAAGATTACTGGGTCAAAGGTTAAGGTCACAGGTGACACCTTTGTTAAAACTTGAGCTGTGTCCCAATCCAACGGCTGCATACTTCGAAGGACCCAGCCTACCCGGTCGACGTAGGCCGGGTCCTTCAAAGACCACGTAGACCGGAAGTCAGCGGCTGTGAATTGGGACAGGTTTAGCCTTCACGGTTACGTCGGCGTATGTTCTGTTGCCTAGCAACCGTGACGGCGCTCAGTCTAAGGAAGAAAGGAGCTCGAAATGTTGTTGTTTTACTGCTTTTTTTAATTCTAGAGGAAATACAGGTACTCTATCGCCGCTGGCAGCATGTTTTATATCTTCTGCTGAGAGACAATCATATCCAGGTAACTTACTTTTTTTGTTTTTGTCTACAAAACTTTACAGGAATAAATGTTAACTTCAACTAGTTTCATGGATAATTTCAGTGACTGACAGACTAATGTATTAACTTTATTAACTTGTGCTGTGCATAATAAATAAAATTGTAATTTATCTTAATAATAATTTAATAAAAATTAATATATTATAATCTTGAACTTATCTTAAATTTAGAATACAGCAAAACATTTTCCAATATGTTATTTTATAAAATCCATTGGTACATAAAGTGGCTGTAAAATTTTTAAAAACAGGGTCTTTCATTTAGTTTATTAATAAAATAGCACTGAAGTGTTTTCATTGAGCATCAGTATATTTAATCAAAAAAGGCGTTCAATGAGAGGAGGTGGTGTCCATTCACCACCAGGTCATCCACCTGCCTGAAAACCCAGAGGACCTGGAGGTGGTGTCCCGTGGGTTTGCAGGGTAAAATGAATTATTGATAACTACTAGTTTTTGTAATCCCTTTATTTTCAAATTTTAAACAAACAACACCTTTTCAAGAACAAAAATACAATCAATTCATTTATTTGCAAATTCTTCTGAGAATTGTGAAAAGTCTCTCCATTCTGTCTCTACTTACATTTGTTCTTCTCTCTGCTGCTTCATCTCTTCTGATGAACTGAAATAAATCATCCTCTCTGTCCTGCTGACTCTTTATTTCCCGTCTCCGTTCCTCAGCCCTGGCTCACCCGCTGCTGCGCTCGGACCTGGAGTGTCCTCAGTGATGGAGACAGTTAGGACAGGAGGTGCAGTGGAAGGTCTGTCCTAAAACCTCGTCCATCATGACAAACCAGAGAACAAGTCACAGCAGCTTCCCATTAACTCCTTGACCCGCCTGGATATTTGCAGTCCTGAACAGAGGAAACATCACAGTTGGCAAAAAGAGCAACAAACATTTTTTTTTTACTTTACATGTATTAACAGCTAAATGCACAAATTATATTCTTCATTACACATGCACACACTTGTTTTTTTGTTTTTTTAGGTTATCCTATTTCTTTTTTGCCTGCAGAGGAGTTACCTTGTCCTACAGGCCCATCTTCTCCAAAATTATCCTAATAACAGCAACATAAAATGAATGAAGAGGGGAAACATGGAAAATAATGTCATAGAAAAACGGTAGTTTTCACAGCACAACACAAGAGGAGCTGTACTTCATTAAGATCGCAGGTTCTGTTCAGTATGAAGGTTAATGAAACTGTACTCAGAAGCATAAGATGAATAAATTGATTCATTCTTGTACGGGCGGCCGTGGCGTAGTGGTAATGGCGGTCGTCCCCCGATCGGAAGGTTGGCGGTTCAAATCCCGGTTCCCCACACCATGTGTTGTTGTGTCCTTGGGCAAGACACTTAACCCCGAGTTGCTCCCGGTAGGACTGGAAAGCACCTTGCATGGTAGTCTGCCGCTACCGGTGTATGAATGTGTGTAGCATTCAATGTGTGTAGCGCTTTGAGATTTTCACTAATGAAAAGCGCGTTATAAATTGAATTCATTATTATTATTATTATTACCTCCATGCCACAGCGGCAGTATTTTGCACTCGTGAAAATGTGGCTGTTTTCATTCTGAAGCTTAATAAAAGCTTCGGTCTGCTCCTTGCTCCCTTAAAAAAAAAAAAGTATAATTCATTAGCTTAGTGGCGAAAATACTACAGGACCTGCTGTACGAGCCGATCTCCGACAAAATGTAAAAAAAAAAAAATGTCTACGCAAATGACAAAAGCCTATCATCTGCTTTAAATCATAGCCGCTTTAAGCTTTAAATTTTTTAATCCCAGATTTGAACATACTTGCATTTAAAAGTGTACTCAGTCGCTACTTCGTCCGCCATTTCATCCAAATTTTTCTGAGACCGCAATGCATTTTGGGATAGGGTGGGCTGTGAAAATACACAGGGATCTGGCCTTGAAATTCGGGGAAAAGCAGATCGCATTTGTCAGCCGCGTTAAAGGAGTCTTCGAATTGGGACAGGCCTCGGCGCATCGCTGTGAGGTCAGCGTCCTTCAAATGCGGCCTTCGAAGTATGCAGCCGTTGGATTGGGACACAGCTCTTGTCTATGCTCCAGTTTGACTCTTTCATAGAAATGTCCAACATGTTGTTCCCTAAATAATCCCATCTATCCAAAAGTCATTCCACACCAAGTTTCCATGATGATTCTAGACATTCAGGACAGAAAATGTCCTCAGACTGTGGCTCCACATTGGATTTGATTTTTGTTATGACCTTTTCCACTAAAGTCAAAGTCAAAGTCAACTTTATTGTCAAAACTGCAATATGTACAGGACATACACAGGATTGAAATTGCATTTCTCTCTGTCCCTCGGTGCAACAGTAAACATTTAAACACTAAAACACTAAAACATTTAATAAACATAAGCATAAAATGAAATAATAAAAGTGTAATACTGTCCTGAGTTTTTGCATAGTAGTTTTTGCATAGTAGTAGTATGAAAGTATGAAAAGTTACACCAACACTAAAACACTAAACATTTAATAAACATAAGCATAAAATGAAATAACAAAAGTGTAATACTGTCCTGAGTTTTTTGCATAGTAGTATAAAAGTGTAAAAAGTATATCTATAAAATAAAATGAAAGTTCTGGCATTGACATTTGTAATAGAGTGACAAAGCAGCATATGAAGTTTATGTACACAGTATATGTATGAGGTAGTTGATATTGGTATAGAGGTAAAGTGGCATATGCAATAAGGCTAGTAAAAATATATATATCAGCAGTAGTGTAGATATAAAAAGTAGTGTAAATGTAAACAGTAGTAATAAATGTAAACAGTAGTATTGAATGAAAACAGTAGTAATAAATGTAAACAGTGAATGTAAACAGTAGTATGACTATAGGCAGTAATGTAATACAAACATTAGTGCAAATATATGAGCAAACTGAATGAGCACATGACCGTGAGTTGAGTGAATAACCCGTTTTGATGACACAGAGTCCAGTGTTAAAATCTTTGTGTTGTGTGGTGGTGTGTGAAAGTTTTTTTGTGATTAAGGCAGTACAAGTGGGAGGGAGGGCAGAGCAGGCAGAGAGTTTAGCATCCTGACTGCCTGATGAACAGAGTTGTCATCGAAAGAAACCTTGAGTGGTTCTCTGGTGAGGTCTGACGGTTTGGATCGGTTGTCATCAACAGGTGAGTTCTTCACACCTGATAGCTACCATTTCATGTTCTTACAGGTGCGTTAATTAACGGTTTGTTCCGTTACAGCAAATACAACGCCCTCGTCTATCAAAGTGACCTTTGGCCCCACTTTCATAAACTTATATTTAGGTTTGTTGTGTTGGATTTTGATTGCTCTAACGGGTGTTTTATGGACGTTTCTTGTTTCAAATCCTGAACCTCGATGAATTCTCAACACGACTCTTCCTAATGGATTAAATTTGAATTAAGTATCGTGCCATTACCACACAGACTGCGCAATGTTTTTAATTAAAAGCTCACGAATCAACGAGCGCCGCTGTCACGTTTCTGATGGAAACGACCCCACATGTGAATTATTAGGTAAGAGACGGGCCTGATGGATGACGGATGACAAGAAACACCCAGAACAAAACCGCTCATTATCACAAACAAAAGACAGAGGACAAAGACACGTTGAGCACACGCATGCTGCCTTTATGAAAATGTATTCGCTTTGCACACAAACACGCTTTGACTCAGAGGAGAAACCTGCTCTAAGATGAGAGATGAGCTGCAGAGCGGCACGCTTTCTCCAGAGATTCAGCCGAGTGGAGGACTCGATGGTTTGTTTACGGTCACGATTCCGCAGTGAAACTGAGCCGATGATGAATAAGAAGAGCGCGAGTGTGTTTCTGTGTCAGTTACAGGTTATTTATCACGTCGCATGGAGACAAACTGTTTTCACTCTCACACTGAGAGAATTTGAGTCTTAAAGAGGATGGAGATGTTACTGAAAAATGATGACAGTTTCATTGTTAGTTTTATGTCTGTCGGCTTAAAAAATACAGGCAGAACTTTCCACAGCTTTAATTCTGCTTTATTTTATGTTTGTAACTGACACTAAGTGACTGAACGGCACACCATCAGTTAGAGCGCATGATTTGGATGTTTAAGGTTGTTTTATTGTCTTTGTAATTTTTGTGGAGATTCTTGAATTTGTTTAAAGAAGAAGTCTGACAAGGAGTACAGAGCCCAACTCTGCACAATGTGTGGTCTTATATATCGTATTTTCTGGAGTTTAAGTTGTATCCTTCAAAAAAGAATCATGAAGAAGAAAAAAAAACATATACAGGTATAAGTCGCTTCGTTATATAAGTTGCATTTACTATGCGTCACCGCTGAACCCTAGAAACGTGGGCCGGTGTTGTTCCAAAAAATCAATTGGCGGCCGTGGAAGCATGCAAGGGAGGACTCGCTGTTTCAGTTCTTCAAAGTTTAACGATTATCAATTTAAAACAATTATTTGTTTGTTCGACATTATAACAAAAGTTGCATCTCAGTTTAACTTTTGGGGGCGGTGGGGGTAGCCGTACAGGAACAACATATGCCTACCGGTAGTTATCAAAAGCCTAGAGGGCCCTCTTGCGCCTCTAGTGGCTGTAAATGTAATGTTTACTCTGATTCAGGTCTGTATGATTAACATTTAAAGCATCAGTAAAAATGTGCGTTATGAATCTAGAAAAAAAATGTATATAAGTCATTTTGGCATATATGTCACAGGACTGGCAAATCTATGCGAACAACTGTAACTTATACACCAGAAAATATGGTAATCTTACTTTCAAAATAATTATTCATTTTGATTCACATATTGCAAGAAAATACACCAAAAAAAGCTTCCATTGCAGTTTATTGTGACTGCGAACCCAGAGAATATGGACTGAGGGAAAACGGGGCTTAAACTATTAAATAACAAAATGTGATTTATTTATAGTGAATATAATGTTATGTACACAACAGACCTGGAAAACCTGGGGATGGAGGAGAAGGGTGAGTTTCTCTGCGGAGAGGAGATGGTAAGTATTCTGATGTTTGTTTCTTACAGTGGTGACCAAGTAACAAAGTAAAGTGCTATGTATGTACAGTACCGTATTCTCCGGCGTATAAGTCGCACCTTTTTGCCTACATTTCTAAGCCCTGCGACTTATAGGCCGGTGCGACTTATACGTCGATTTT
>JBBPBX010021117.1:0-31797 GCA_038048925.1 Garcialebias charrua | reverse complement strand
TACATAATCTCTAATAATTTCTAATTCTAGGCTTTTTTTATTTTATTTTTTATTTTATTTTTTTTATTTTTTATATATATACTTATTAGGACTGGGAAATTAAAGTTTACAGGTAAAACATGCTTATAGTGCATTTCTTCATATAAAAGATATACATAATCTCTAATAATTTCTAATTTTAGGTTGTTTATTTTATTTTTAATTTTATTTTTTATTTTTTATTATTATTATTAATATATATATTTTTTGATACATACACATTAAATGAAGCCTTGTGATGCTATACAGTATTGGGAATTTCTGTTACTATTGCTATAAAAATTGCAACGCTATGTTCAATTACAGTTTATATTTGGGTTCTGGTGTGGGCTAACGTGGTAAGCATTGTATCAGTTTGGATAGTGAGGAGATAAACTGTGAGAACCGGAAGGATAGCGGTCTCCTTTTGAGGCTATTTTGTTTACTTTTTATTTTATTTTATTTCTGTTCATTGTTGCAGTTTTATTATGGGTGCTTTAATCATGTGTACATTATTCCCCGTTCCCCCTACCCTCCCTGCCCCTTTTTATTTTCCCTTCTCCCTTTATGGGCTGCATGTTGGAGGTCTCCTTTGCTGAGCCTAGTCTATGTCCTCTATGAATAATAAAGCACTAACCAGCACCACTTTGGTGAGCTGGAATGTCAGGGGATTAAATCATCCGGTCAAACGAAACAAAGTCTTTTCTCATCTTCATAAATTGCGAAGTCGCATTGTTTACCTACAAGAAACCAATTTGCTAAATAAAGATCAGTGTAGACTTAGCAGAGGAGGCTTTACACAATTTTTTCACTCTGATTTCAATAGTAAGAGCAGAGGAGCGGCTATCTTAATACATAAAGATGTACAATATGAAGAGTCTAAAACAATCAGGGATAAAAATGGCAGGTACGTCATCACACAAGGCAAATTATTTAACAGGCCTGTTGTTCTTGCCAATGTTTATGCCCCTAACTGGGATACAGGTAGTCCCCGATTTACGAGCGCTCTGATCTGCGAGGTTCCAGACTTACGAGCTGCGAATTTTTGGAAAAAACGAAAAAAATACTGAGTTTTCATGTGTTTTTTCACTACAGTTAGTTAGTTAAGCATATAAACACACGTTTCCGATCATTTTTATGCACTCAAAAGTAGTTTTTAGATGAAAATAGAGTGTTTTTAGTCGCGCTAGCGAAAACCGTTCCAATTTACGAGCGGATTTCCGGATTTACGAGAGAAATGGCGGCCGTTCCAAATTACGAGATTTCCGGTTTACGAGCGCCTCGTTGTGACGGATCCCGCTCGTAAATCGGGGACTACCTGTAATGTGGAATTTTTTAGCAATCTCTTTTCCCTCTTACCGGATCTTGAGTCACACAATTTAATTCTAGCTGGGGACCTGAACTGCACTTTGAACCCAACATTAGACCGATCCAGCTCAAAATCTGCCATACTTAGTAACTCAGCCCGTTGTATTAATATGTTTCTTGAAGCATACGGAATGGTGGACCCCTGGAGATTCAAATATCCATCATCCAAGCAGTTCTCTTTTTTCTCCCCAGTGCACAAAACCTACTCAAGGATTGACTACTTTCTAATTGATCAGAAACTCTTGCCTATGGTTACCCAAGTAGATTATGGCAGCATTGTTATATCAGATCACTCGCCAGTTACTCTGGGGTTGAGTTTCCCTGAAGACGATTCTCGCACTTTTTCGTGGCGACTTAATCCCAGACTGTTGTCTGAACAAAGATTTGTTGATTTTATCAACGCACAAATAGATATGTTTATTGAGCTGAATGAGTCGCCTGAGATAAGTAATGCTACACTCTGGGAAAGTCTAAAAGCATATCTGAGAGGTCAAGTGATATCTTATGTTGCTGGTGAGAATAGAAGAAGAGCTAAACGGGCTTCAGAGCTTATGGAACAAATTAAAACGATAGATCAGCTGCATTCGGCTTCACCCTCCGATGACTTATACAGAGAAAGAATCCTACTTCAAACAGAGTTTGATTCAGTTACCAATGTCAAAGCCATAGACATGCACATGAGATCGCGTCTCACTTATTATGAGTCTGGAGATCGCGCAGGCAAAATGATGTCCCATCAACTGAAACAGTCAACAACTGCAGGTTTCATTACAGCAATAAAGGATGAACATGATAATATACTTACTAACCAAAATGAGATTAATGCCCAGTTTAAGTCATTTTACGAGAATCTGTATACTTCTGAAGCTGGTGACACCGCCCTAATCGAAGACTTCTTCAGCAATTTGACTATGCCCATTTTAGATGACTCGGACAGGTCTAAGTTGGAGGGCACTATTACTATATCAGAAATAACTCAGGCTATCACAAAAATGAAATCTGGAAAGGCACCCGGCCCAGACGGGTTTTCCATAGAGTTTTTTTTTTTAATTTGCACCAAAATTAGTCCCTTTACTGCTAAGAGTTTATGATGAGATATTAGACAAAAAGGCTCTACCTGAAACTATGACACAAGCAATTATTTCACTGATACTTAAAAAATCTAAAGACCCCTTGCTCTGTGAGTCATATCGTCCAATTAGTTTGCTATGTTGTGATTATAAGATTTTGGCAAAGATCCTTGCTGGCAGGCTCGAAGATGCTCTTCCCAAACTTATTCACCCAGACCAGACGGGCTTTATCAGAGGTAGACAGATCTCCAGTAATCTGCGACGTCTCTTTAATGTTATCTATCAGTCCCATAGCGTTGAACCCGAAGTAGTAATATCCCTTGATGCCCAAAAGGCATTTGACAGAATTGAATATGATTTTTTGTTTACTACACTAAAAAAATTTGGATTTGGTCCAGTTTTCTGTACTTGGATTACCATTTTATACACAGCACCACATGCGTCAATACGAACAAATAAGGTCACGTCTAGGTTCTTTCCACTTTCACGGGGTACTCGACAAGGATGCCCTCTTAGCCCCCTTTTGTTTGATATCGCTATTGAACCTCTTGCAATTATGATGAGGGATTCTACTAATTTAGCTGGTGTGCAGAGGGGTGGGCACATAAACAAATTGTCCCTTTACGCTGATGACCTCCTACTCTTCCTGTCTAGACCCAGTACAGCAATACCTATTGCTCTAAATCTAATTGAAAAATTTGGGCAGGTATCTGGTTATAGATTGAATCTATCAAAGAGTGTCATATTCCCAATCAACGAAAAGGCACGCCAAATGACCTTCCATAGTTTCCCCTTCGTAGTCAATAAAGATAGTTTTGAATATTTGGGCGTTTGTGTAACATCCGACTACAATTGTTTGTTTAACAAAAATTTCACCAAGGCACTGAATAAGGCTAAATTGGATATGGAGAAGTGGTCAAAACTCCCTCTGTCTCTCGTAGGTAGAATAAACTCAGTAAAAATGACAATTATGCCAAGGTTCTTATATTTGTTTCAAACCATACCAGTCTTTATTCCAAAGAAGTTCTTTAAAGAATTAAATAAACATATATCTATGTTTATCTGGAATAAAAACATCCCGAGAATCAGGAAGGAATATCTAGAGAGAGAAAGAGAGGATGGTGGACTATCCCTACCTAACTTCCTTTACTATTACTGGGCAACCAATATCCATAAGTTTTTATACTGGTTTACGGATCAGTCGGATGCTGAATCTCCAGTTTGGGTCCGCCTGGAACAACATTCTAGCAATCCAGTTTCGCTTAGCTCATTAATATGTAGCCCTTTACCATTGAGTAAACGCCATCGAACAAATAATCCAGTTGTTGGGGGCTCTCTAAAGATATGGTCCCAATTTAGGACTCATTTCCAAAGTAGAAAAGCACTCATTGCATCTCCTGTGCGATTCAATGTTCAGTTCTCCCCATCCTTGATAGATCCATCCTTTCAAAAGTGGCACGAGAGAGGCATAACTTGCATAAAGGATCTTTTTGAAAGAGGCCATTTTATTTCTTTTGACCAGCTACAAAGGGACTTTGGTGTCCCTCAGGCTGACTTCTTCAGATATCTCCAAGTACGAAGCTACGTGAAAGCTAATTTCTCATTAACGCTACCTCAGATAACGTGGATTGATGAATGTTTGGATATGAATCCAACTGATAAAGGCTTAGTATCAGCTATATATGGCAAAATTCAGAATGCTGCATCCCCATCACTTAGACATCTGAAAGAATTGTGGGAAGAAGAGTTAGGGGAACTACTTACTGATACAGCCTGGCAGGCTGCAATTTCAAGAATCCACTCCTCTTCAATTTGCATTAGACATAGCCTGTTACAGTTTAAGGTGCTGCACAGATTACACTTGTCCCCTAAAAAAATAGCTAGAATGTATCATGACGTGGACCCATCTTGTATCAGGTGTGGGCACAGTCCTGCTGATCTCAGTCATATGTTCTGGCTTTGCCCCAAGCTTCTCCCCTTTTGGGAGTCAGTCTTTGGGGCAATTACATTCATATGTAAGAGAAATATTGCTCCAAATGCTCTAACTGCTCTATTTGGGGTGGTCCCTCCGACTACACCAATAACAACGCAGCAGGCAAATGCCATAGCATTTGTTACACTACTTGCAAGACGCCTAATATTATTCAATTGGAAGAGAGCCGCTCCTCCGTCTCATAAGCAGTGGATGGAAGATGTTATGTTCCATCTGAAGCTTGAACATCTGAAACATACAATCAATGACTCCATTCAACAATACAACGTCACTTGGCAGCCATTTCTTTTATATTTTCAGACAAAGTTCTCATGAGTATACATGTATAGCCCTCCTACCCCTTCCCCTCCCTTTTCCCCTCCTTTTTAGCGTGATGTCGGCACCTGTTGTGATTCTGTTCTGTTTTTGTTTTTGTTTGTTTCATTGTTGTACATACATGTATAAAACGAATAAAAAGATTTGAATAATAATAATACCATATTTGTTCAATTTTTCAAGGAGAATAGTGTGATCAATAGTATCAAATGCTTTTTTAAATCAACAAAAATACTGACATAATACTGTTTTTGATCGACAGCAGTAGTTATTTGTTCCATTAATTCCATGAAAGCCATTGATGTAGAGTTTTTTGCTCTGAACCCATACTGACTGTTGCTTAGAATATTTTGTTTATCTATAAATTGATCTAGTCTGTTCACAAATAGTTTTTCAAGAATTTTTGAAAACTGTGGTAACAAGGATATAGGTCTATAATTGTTGAACACACATTTATCACCATTTTTAAAAAGAGGAACTACCTTAGCTACTTTCATATTATCTGGAAATATTCCTGTTGAAAATGATAAATTACATAGCACATACATCTACATAAGCAGACATATAAAGAACATCAGAAAGCGTACGCCTATTCTCTTAAAGAAGCACGCTCCAAATATTATTCTAACATCATCAACACCTGCCCTGGAAACTCTAAACAGCTCTTCTCCACAATAACTCGTCTGCTTAATCCCATTAAACAAACTCCTGAGGACTCTGCTCAAAAATGCGACTGTTCCTTTCGTCATTTAAAAACAAAGTTGACACTATCAGATCTCAGCTCCACAACCTCCCTGTTCTCAGTGTGCCATCTACCCGTCTGCATTCTGGGACCCTGAGCAGCTTTGATGAAGTTGTTCAGAGTGAGGTGGAGTCCATCATCAAGAAAATGAAGCCTTCATCCTGCGCCCTGGATCCTTTCCCCTCGTCTCTCATAAAAACCAATCACTCTGCAATAAGCCCATTAATCACTCAAATAATAAATCAGTCTCTACAATCTGGTCATGTTCCACTGCCTCTAAAAACTGCCATCATTAGGCCTCTTCTGAAAAAATCTAATTTGGATCCCGACATTTTTTCTAATTACCGCCCAATTTCACACCTCCCTTTTCTGTCTAAAGTGCTGGAGAAAGCTGTTGCTGCTCAGCTGCAGGACCACCTACAGCAACACTCCCTGTATGAGAAGTTCCAGTCTGGATTCAGGGCAGCTCACAGTACTGAGACTGCATTGCTGAGAGTTACCAATGATGTCCTCATGGCTGCTGACACTGGTTCTCCCTCCATCCTTGTCCTCCTTGACCTCACTGCAGCCTTCGACACTGTGGACCATAGTATCCTCCTCCACCGTCTTCATGTGGAGGTCGGTCTCTGTGACACTGTCCTGGACTGGTTCAAATCTTTCCTCTCCAATAGGCTGGAATGTGTTAGTCTTGGCAACGCCACGTCCCAGACAGTCTGTGTCTCCTGTGGTGTCCCTCAGGGGTCGGTTCTGGGGCCCCTGCTGTTTTCCCTTTACATGCTGCCTTTAGGTCAAATTATTAATCAGTTCAACATTTCTTTTCACTGTTATGCCGACGATACACAGCTTTACATCAGGACTGGAGCATCCTCATCTTCCACCTTGTCATCTCCATCTTCACTCACTGCCCTCTCTGCCTGCCTGGAGGAAATAAGGGCATGGATGAATCAGAACTTTCTTCAATTAAACTGCTCCAAGACTGAGGCCATATGATTGGCACCCCTCACCAGGTACAAACATCAACTATAACAACAATTTCCTTTTCTGGACAAGACATCCCCCTCTCCACCTCTGTTACAAATCTTGGAATAAAAATGGACTCTCATCTTACATTTGAAAATCACATTAAACTTCTGTTTAAAACTTGTTTCTTCCATCTTCGAAACATCTCCAGACTTCGCCCATCCCTAACTTTTTCCGATGCTGAGAAGCTCGTCCATGCTTTTGTCTCCTCAAGGCTCGACTACTGCAACTCCCTGTTTATTGGAATCCCTGGCAAATACCTTCAGAAGCTTCAATATATTCAAAACAGTGCAGCAAGAATCTTGTTGAGAGTTCGTAAATTTGAACATATTACGCCCATTCTACATAACCTCCATTGGCTTCCTGTCGCCTACAGAATTCAGTACAAAACTGCTCTCATTACACATCAATGCTTACATGGAACTTCACCAGATTATCTAAAGGACATTCTTATTCCATACTCATCCACCCGATCTCTGCGGTCACAGAACAGTAATCTCCTTCACATTCCGAGAACCAAATTAAGGACCATGGGAGACCGGGCTTTCAGTGTGGCTGCCCCCCACCTGTGGAACTCTCTTCCTGACTGCCTGAGAGCTCCACAGTCACTGGTTGACTTTAAGAGCGGTTTGAAGACCTTTCTTTTCAACCGAGCATACTCTGCTTGCTCATGATTCTACCTTTGATCTTAGTTGATACTGTTATTGATTTACTTGTTTTATTACTTGTTTTATTGACATTTAATTCTGTTGCACTTTGTAGCACTTTGAGATTTTCATTAATGAAAAGTGCGTTATAAATTAAATTCATTATTATTATTATTATTATTATTATTATATATGTAAATGGCTCAAAAACATGGCTCATTATGTCCTTTACAAACATCATATCCATGTCCACCCAGTCTTTTGATCTCTTGTCTGTAAGATTTTTTACTACATTCATTATTTCCTCTTTGTTAGTTCCATTTAGAAAAATACTGTTTGCACAACCTGTAATTGAATGGCTCACATTATTATCTACTTTTGGTATTTTAGCTGCAAGGCTTGATCCAACATTCACAAAATATTGATTAAAACCATTTACAATTTCATTTTCATCGTGAACTTCATCGTTGTCTTTTACAAAATATTTTGAAATACCAGTTTTTGCTTTATGATTCTTCAGAACACTATTCATTACTCGCCATGTTGCTTTCATATCACCATTACTTTTATCTAATAATTTACTATAATATTCTTTCTTATGTTTCCTTATAATCCCTACTAATTTATTTTTATACTTTTTATATTTTTCTTCAGCGTTCTGAGTTCGCAATTTCAAGAAACATGAATACAAATAATTCTTTTTTTTACAAGCATTTCTCAACCCTTTTGTCATCCATGGTTGGTCAACGATATTTCTCTTTGTATAATTTGTTTGCACACAATTCTTTTCATACAGAGCTTCCAAGATATTCATAAACTCATCATATGATCTGTTCACATCATCAACATACACATCATTCCAGTCTTGTTTATCTAGATCCTCTTTCAATTTTTCCAAAACTTTTTTGATGTGTTTATGATCTTTTTCTTCTTTGTAACTGCTTTTGTGATGCTTTGATCATTTTTATAGATTGTGAAAACTGGTAAATGATCACTTAAGTCGGTCGTTAAAATACCACCTATCACATCCCCATTTGTTATATTTGTGAAAATATTATCAATTATTGTGGCACTATGAGTTGTAATTCTTGTTGGCTTTGATATCAACGGATACATATTTAAACTGTACATTGAGTTTATAAATATACTGATGTTATTTGAATCTGTTTTATTTCCCATATCAATGTTAAAGTCTCCACACAAAAAAACTTTTTTATTAAAACTCTTCTCCAATAGCTCCAAGATTTTATCAGTGAATATTTCTATATTTGATCCTGGTGATCTATATACACAACTTATTATTATGTTTTTATCGTTTTTGTTTATTATTTCTATTGTTATCATTTCCATAATATTATCAACAATTATTGACATTTCACTGTTTAATTTACATTTGATTTCATTATTAACAAATAGAGCGACTCCACCACCTCTTTTATTATTTCTGTTCATATGAAATAATTCATACCCTTCGATGTGAATATTATTTGTGTTTTCATCATTGAGCCATGTCTCTGACAGTGCTATTATCGTAAAAGTTCTATTTAACTGTTTTAAGTAATCTGTTATTTTGGATATATTTGCATTTATACTTCTGCTATTAAAGTGAATAATAGAGAGAACCCCATTTGTTATATTGATGTCATTAAACTGCTCTTCATTATAATATTCGCTATCTTTTATTACAGGAAAAAAATTTGCATCAATTACATCTTCAACATTATATATTTTAAGTTCTGAGTCTTTGTATGTTGTCATTTTCTAATATTTGTTCATTTACCAGAAATCCACAAGGACTGGGATTAAGACAACACTTGTGTTCAGGACTGTAATGTTTGCAGTGAGCTGAGAGCCAGGAGGACTTCATGTGGTTCCTGTCAGTCTCTGAGCTCTGTGTGGACACACTTCAGAGAGCAGGGATGGATTGATGTTGTGTTCTTCAAAAGGAACAAAACAAATCAAGTGCGAACTCAACTAAACTTTGATCCACAAAGAGACAACAGAGACCAAAAAGTTTAATCTGTATGGGTCTGATCGTGAGATGGAGTAGTCGTGCTTGCCAGTGCTCCAGTTAAAACTTAATTTTTAGCACCACCAAGCCCTCTACATTTACTCTTTTTGCCTACTATCCCACACACAACTTCCATCAAAGATTTCTTTTCAAGATTTTTAATTAAAAAATGTCTCAAAAATCGACAAGATCAAAGAAGGACGCTAAGAAGGATGACGCTGGCCTAAACCTTGAGGCAATTACGTCGTTGCTCGAGGAGCACCGCGCGGCGCTGTCAGCTGAGTTCAAACAAACTTTCAATCAGCTGGATGTCAAACTGGACCAGACCCGGCTCGCGGTGGAGAAACACGGCCAGCGTGTGTCATCAATGGAACTTGTCACTGATGACCTGAGCCAGCACCTGACGGAGGTGGAAAACACCTGCTCAACTCTGCAGGAGGAAAACACCAGACTAAAGTCTAAATTAGCGGATTTAGAAAGTAGAAGCAGACGACAGAATATTTGTATTCTGGGGCTACCAGAGGCTATTGAGAGTGGACGCCCCACAGACTTTTTCTCCAACCTGCTATGCGACATCTACGGGCGTGACACGCTTCCTTCTCCACCCGAACTGGACAGGGCCCATGGAATCCTCGCCCCGAAACCTGCCTTGGACCAGCGGCCGCGCCCGGTTATCCTGCGAGTGCACCGGGTCCAGGTGAAGGAGCTCCTCATCTGGGAGGCTCGACGCAGAGGCCAACTTGAATACCGGGGGAAACCGGTGCGGATCATGGAGGATTACATCCCTGAAGTCCTTAACAAGCGAGTGGAATATAAGGACGTGATGGCTGCGCTGTACTCTCTGGGTTTAAAACCTGCTCTGCTTTTACCTGCTCGACTCCGTGTGACTTTACCTGATGGACACAGAATGTGGCTGGGCTCTGTGGAGCAGGCATAGAAGTTCATGGACACCTTACCTCAGGCTTCACGACGCAAGTAATATTTAACTTTTCTTTTGACTGATGAGCAACGCGCTGTTTCCGCACTGACTTTGTTTATTTTTACACTAAACAAAAAAAAAAAGGAAAAAAAATGTATTTACACTAAACTTTTGTTTACTTGAGGTGACGAACAGATGAGCAGGACTCTGCCAATATTCTGATCATCTGACTATATTTAGTTTTCAGTACTTTAAAATAGTGCGGCTTTTTGGTTTTGTATAGGCACATAAATAATTGAAGCATTCATGTAAAAAATGTGTGAAATATTTACAGTAATATTTCAATATATTCTCTTGATCTACTAACATTTTTCTTCTTCTTGGTTACCTGTTGACTATTTAAATCTAACTTTATGTTCGTGTGTGTGCGTGATTACATATACATCTATATATTGTTTGGTTTTTTTGGCCTTGCATAGATTAAAACTGTTTTGTGAGGTGCTTATACTTTTAAAAAAAAATTATGTTACTGGAGCACTAGTATAAAAGTTAGACAGGAGACTTATTTTTATTTTTCTCATGGAGCTTGCTGCTTTTGTTTTTTGCAGCTGTCCAGGGTGGGTAGGGGAGGGGGTCCATCACTGCCATTAATTTATATTTTCTTTCACTTTGCCAAGAACTGCACAGTTATCCACACATTAGACTGTATTACCTACCTTTCTTATACAAATTAGTAATATGAGTGGTCAGTTGGTGTTGTCAAGCTGGAACGTCAAAGGTTTGAACCACCCCGTTAAGAGAAAGAAGGTGCTTTCTCATTTAAAACAATTAAACACAGACATTGCTTTCCTGCAGGAGACTCACATTAGAAGTGAAGATAATAAACGATTACTGCAAACATGGGACGGGCAGAGTTTCCATTCCTCCTTTTGAGGAATGGCTCAGGGCGTCTCAATCCTCATCAGTCAAGACAATTCTTTTGAACCTTTTCAAGTTAACAGATAAATATGGTCGTTTTGTGATTGTTTCCGGTAAATTGTACAACACACCAGTAGTGCTAGTTAACGTTTATGCCCCAAATACGGATGATGTTGGTTTCTTTGAGAAATTATTTTCACTGCTCCCGGACCTTAACACATACTCATTGATACTCAGTGGTGACTTGAACTGCTGGTTGGATCCAGTTTTGGACAGATCCTCTACAAACCCTGCCACAGCCAGCAGGTCGTCCCACACTATCCGTGCCTTTTTATCTAAGTATGGCCTGTGCGATGTGTGGCGTTTTTACACCCAGCTGAGAGAGAATATTCTTTTTTCTCTCATGTTCATCACTCATACTCGAGTATCGATTACTTTTTTATGGATAACAAACTTCTTCCCTCTGTTTGTGGCTGTAACTACCACAGTATTGTAATCTCAGACCATGTACCTGTGACTCTATCTTTGTCCCTCCCTGAAATTCCTCTAAGGAATAGACAGTGGAGATTCAACTCAACATTGCTGTCAAACAATGATTTTGTCACATTTATAGAGAAAGAAATAACCTTCTTTCTATCCATTAACAGAACTCCTGGGATCCCACTGTCAACCGTTTGGGATACCCTTAAGGCCTATCTTAGGGGACAAATCATTTCATATACTGCCCAGCTGAGGCAAAAATCTCAAAAAGAAAGAATGGATTTAGCCCAGCAGATAAAAGAAACTGATGAACAATATGCTCAAAACAAATGCCCTAATCTGTACAAAAAAAAGTAGAACTCAAAACTAAGTTTGAGTTATTGACCATACACTCAATAGAACAATCACTTTTGAAAAGTAAATCAACATTTTATATACATGGAGAAAAGTCAGGAAAACTATTGGCAAATCAGTTGAAGGGTGCCATGGCTAAACAAATCATCCCTAAGATCCAATTAGAGAACGGCACCATAACTCTAGATCATTTACAAATTAACAGAGCATTTAAGGACTTTTATTCCCATTTATATACTTCAGAATCCCAGACCAACAAGAATTTATCTTCTCATTTTTTCGAAAAGACCAATATCCCAAAACTCACGCCTAACGTGAAAGATGCACTGGAGATCCCAATATCCCTGACAGAAATTGTGTCAGCTGTATCGGTAATGCAGTCTGGCAAATGTCCCGGCCCTGACGGCTTCCCTGCTGAATTTTTAAAGAAATTTTCTCCATTACTCTCTCCACTCCTACACTTGGTTCTCTCAGAGTCGTTTGACCAAGGATCCCTTCCAGAATCTTTCTTAGAGGCCTGCATTACCCTCATTGCAAAGAAAGGAAAATATCCAGCTCATTGTTCCTCTTATCGACCAATCTCCCTTTTAAATACAGATGCCAAAATTTTAGCCAAAGTTCTTGCTCAAAGGTTGGAAAATATCCTTCCTTTCATTTTATCAAAAGACCAGACTGGATTCATTAAAGGCAGGCATTCCTTTTTTAATATCAGGCGCCTTTTGGACATTATTTATTCTCCTTCGGATACTGTCCCTGAGTGTGTTATTTCCCTTGACGCGGAGAAAGCATTTGATCGGGTTGAATGGGACTACTTGTTTAATGTTCTTGAAAATTTTGGTTTTGGCCCCAATTTCATTACATGGGTGCAATTAATTTATTCACATCCCACCGCAACCATTTGTACCAACTCTCAGATATCAAAATCATTCAGTCTATCGTATTTTCCGGTGTATAGGCCGCATCTTTTTACCATTTTTTCATGGCCTGCGACCTATACTCAGGTGCGACCTATATATGGCTTTTTATAAAATAAGCTGATTTGTAATCATTTATTAACAAAAATTAAACTGAGACACACTCTTACAATAATGTCAGCTAACAAATATATATTTTTAGGTGTTTATCCTGCTAAAATTATTCATTTATTAAAGAAAAGTTCAGCTCAGACACATATTTGCTATAATTTTTATCAAACAAATAATTGTTTTTAAGTGTTAATCTTCTTAAAAGCCTTGCTGTGCGCTCCTGTGGAAGAGACATTTGCAGCAGAGCTAAACACGGTCCACATTTTGACGTAGGTGCGACCTATACTCAGGTGTGACCTATATATGGATTTTTCCCAATTCTTTGGCAATAATTGGATGGTGCGACCTATACTTAGGTGCGACCTATACACCAGAAAATACTGTACATTGAGGAACTCGTCAGGGATGCCCACTGAGCCCTCTGCTCTTTGACCTGGCAATTGAACCTCTTGCCACTGCTTTGCGGTCCTGTGACACAATTTCAGGAATCTGGAGAGGCGATATGGAGCACAAGGTCTCCCTTTATCAATCAATCAATCAATCAATCAATCAATCAATCAATCAAAACTTTATTTCAGACGCATATGGTCCATAGTAACAAAAACAACAACCACAAAAAATAAAAATAAAAATAAAAAAGATAACACCAACCAGACACAGTGAAAAATAGAATGATCATCCATTGCCAAATAATTTAAGGCGCCAGTGATTCCACAAATTTGAATAGAACCTAACCGAGCTCTGTACGGGGTTGGTCAGAATATAGATGATGCTATTTGCAAAGTTTGTTAGCCTACACATGCATCTGTACATAAGGTTACGAAGCACAGCTGTACACGTTGGTACATTGGCATTTGCAAACATCTGGCTGGCACTACTCCATCGCGGCACCTTAAGCAGCATCCTCATGCCATCATTGTATGCCACCTGTAGTTTATGCATACTGTAGTGATACACCTCGTCTCTGATATTTCAGGGTTCACACCCCTCTGAAACTCTAAGTGTTACACTTTCTTGGACATCTCAAGGAGACCAGTGGACACTATCTTCGTTGCAATTATTTTGAATTAATGGACACCAATTAATCAGATTGAACTTTCTTTTTAATGTGTGTTAATTCAGAATTGATCAAACAGTATATTTTTGTCATTTCATTGATAATCTGTTACTTGCATGAGTTGTGACCCTTCTGCTGGTTTATTTCTGCTGAACAAGCAGTCTTTGAATCTAAAGCACAAGGTCTTGTAACTTGCAGCTTCTTTTGTGTTGTCTGTGAAGTAGCCATAATATTCTCTGTGCTCACAAGCTGCCATCTGGTCGCTTTGTAAACAGTTTCCCGTTGTCCGTCAAGAGACTTTCGACCAATAGTCACCGAGGAGGTGGGGAGACCCCACCTCCCCTATAAATGGACTCTTCTGCATTTTCACTTTAGTGTGAAGGAGAGAACTAACTGACAACGTGGTTTTCCTCCTCTGAAAGCTGGAAACGTCCGGTCATTGTGTCAACTAGACCCACGTTTCAGCTGGAGCCCCAGCAAGCCTTGCTGTGTCTCAAAACACTCATCTCTGAAAGAATTTGTTTTCCGAAGTTTTATTTTGAAACTCTAGTCAGGACGTTGATCTTTGTTTCCTGCCGAGGGAGGCGAGTTTCCTCGTATCGTGGGTCAGCCACACACGCTGAAGTTCCAACTGGACGGCCGGTGGACAAAATCATCCACGTGTGTCCAGATACTGTACTTCTCAACTCTCCTCTCCAAGAGACGAACAAGGTAAAGAGTCGTGGTGTCTGAGCGTGCGGGCACTCAGTTTCTGCTCGTGTGGGAAAAAGGTGTCACCCAGTCTGGTTCAAAGTAAATCAACTTCGGTTAACTTAGCTTTCAATCTTTTTATCTTTCAACTCTTCTTCCGCCTTTTTCTTATCACAGAAAACTAAGTAATGTGCCAACAGAAAAGTTGCTAACTGTCTGTTTGTTTTTAATTTGAATTCTTGTCAAAGTAGTTAGAATCAGAGCTAATATCGATACCAATGTTTAATGTAATTTTGTGATAGTTTTCAATAAAAGGTCTATTTTCTGGTAGACCAAAATAAGTTGAAGTCTAAGTGTGAAATTACATTTCTGGCTAATCATAGTAAACAAGTTAATACCGGAAAAAGGGTGAACTCGCGAATTGGTGGAAAGGTTTGTGCAGATGAAACCTGCTCGTTCCTTTCATCCGATCTATTGGTGACACCGTACGTGTTTAAAGACACACTATGGTGCATACCATTATATGATTTATTACATTTGGTGGCTCGTCCGAGTCCCTAAACGGTGATTGATTTGTTTTTGTGTATATTGTCATGGTGTTTGTTGGCATAGTTCTGCATCCTGGTTTTGGACTTATGGAATAATTTTGGCTGGTGAGTGTCTCAGAGATTGCTAATTGTGGCATTGTCTGGATTATTTCCCGATATAATTATTTTTTATTTCACATCTCAACGTCTGTTTGAAGCTGCTGAGGGATGAATGTTTTGTCTGCGCTGTGAGACGTTTCATCCCGTGTCGCACGTTGCATGCATTTTTTTCATTTCGTGACCGCCGTGTCACCGCTGCTTCATTTTATTACATCTGCGGATTACTGTTGAATGTCTGTTTCACACATTTGCAACTCCATTAAGTGCCTTTTTCTGTTACAACGTTTTTGCCGAGATTCAGGTGAATCCCACTCAGCTTTGTTGGACCAGGTTCCGGTTCTGTGTGACGTAAAGTCCTTTGTTGTACACAGTTAGCGTACTGCCTTCTCTGGGAGGCGTGGGAGTTAGCTTGGATGTGTTGTGCTCGTTAACAGAATTTTTCTGCGGTGTAAAGGTCATTTATTTTGTGAAAAAGTGTCCAGGATCTTTGGATCGAGCTAAGGTTAGCGGTACCGAGACAAGATGGCTGCTTAAAGCGCTGTGATTGGTCCATTGTGTGTTGTGTTCAAAGAAATTGGTTTTGTGAGACTGCTGGTTGTCAAGATTCATTTTTGCACACATTTCTGACAGTTTCTCTGTGTTATTCGTTCTATGCACGTAATATCGTCGAAGACTGGCTTAACCGCGGTGTTTTGCGATATTTATAAGTGTTTTAGAACGTTAAAAAAGTCCGTTCCTCGCTGTAGTTCAAAAGACCGCAGGTCCGTGAACGCACCGCTCGATCGGCACGTCGCACGTGAGTGGCGTTCGGTTAAGAAGACTCCATTTCCCATGAACGCTTGGGTTTTTGAACTACTGTTCTGTCTTCGCTGTGATTGGTCGATTACGCTGTAAGTGTTGACGCGTGCGCAGTGGGTGAAGTCCCGCTCCTCGCCTCCTTTTACTTCAGCTTCTTGTCCCAGACAAGTTTTCATGCTTGTTTGTCCGTTACTTTCATTGAAAAGACTGCTTCATCGCGGTGTTTTTGAGATGTTAGTGGATGTATGAGAAGGTTTTCAGAATTCTACCGATCGCCATGTGACCAGGTCACGTGACACCGGCAGCTGCGACTTCTTTGAAGGACCGACCTTTTTTCTTTTTAAACGCAGTTTAAAATGTTTCACAGTCCAACCGATTTTACTCACATAATTTCATTTTTGTGAGTTTGGGGTTCTGAAGTTTGTCACGTAAAAACTTTAGATCTTTCTGATTAATGCTTTTGATACGTTGTTAAACGTCTGTGAATGATAGAAGCTGCAGCTTCGCTCACAGGCGACAACAGCGCCTCTATAGACCCATTTAGTGTTTGTAAACAAGGACGGCTGCGCGCGCACCAGTGCAACAGAAGACTCCACCCACCCAGGCATTTTTCCAAGCATAACAAAGTTGCGGAGTGAATCTAGCTAATTAATTTCCTCCACCAGCAACAAAATGTCAGGATGTTGCGTATACGGTTGTACAAATAGGTATTCTAAGGAAGGACTGAAGTTCTCCCGCATACCAAGAGGCAATCGACCATTTCAAAGCCACCGAAGGCAGCTGTCGCTTCAGACCATCGAGTGGGTGGATTGGACCGAGGACTTTATCAAAAATGCACGAGTATGCGGTGCCCATTTTATATCAGGTAAGGTTACTCATCTAGTTTTATTTCACCATAAACCCTGGTTGTCATTAAACATTGTTTTTAAAAACTAGACGCAGTTTATTGCTGTTAAATTCGGTCGGAAAGTTGGCTAGAAGCTAGTTGCTAATAAGCTAGGACTTTATCAAAAATGCACGAGTATGCGGTGCCCATTTTATATCAGGTAAGGTTACTCATCTAGTTTTATTTCACCATAAACCCTGGTTGTCATTAAACATTGTTTTTAAAAACTAGACGCAGTTTATTGCTGTTAAATTCGGTCGGAAAGTTGGCTAGAAGCTAGTTGCTAATAAGCTAGCTCTTAATAAACAAATGCCTATGTGCTTTATTTTCAGGGGAAATGTCGTTGGATTATCAAAGTCCTGATTTCGTACCTTCTGTGTTTGTGTACACTAAAGGACAGGGATCATGAGCGAAGATGAAAAGGTATGGATAATTTGCTTTGGCCTGTCTTTACTATTTATTTTTTTCTGTTCTGTTGTCATGGTCTTTAGCATACTTTGGTGTAGTGCAGGCTTTGAAATACAGCTCTGTAGTAAAAGTAGATGTGTAAATGTTTATTTACTGTGTGTCACTACATCTTCACATATTTTTATTTTAGGTACCAGAGGAAAAAGAGGAGAGATGATGGTGTGCACAAGTCATCACATCAACCCAGCCCTGGCAGTGTCACATCAGATGAACAACAAGAATCCAACATGGAACATGACCCTGGTACAAATATATTATGTCCTATCTAACAAACTTTTTAATAAATTGATTGTTTGATTAATTAATTATAGATAGATTTAATATTTCTGAAATACTAGGGCGTCAACCAACATTCTGCTCATATTTTATTCAAACCAGAATGATTTTCTGGCAGTTCTGACCCCACAATCATGTGTACAGCTAAATATTGTTCACAATTAATCAGCTAAAAAAGAAGACACAAGTCACAGCACAGGCACATTCTGTGTTACAGAGCATAAAGTGTTGCTTCCTGCTTTTCGGTGCATTTGCTTACCGTTTCTTTTCATAACTTTCAGCACAAGAAGATGTAGTCCCGAGGACTGAATATGATGATCTGAACCTGAGGCACTGTCAACTTCAGAATGAATATGCCCACCTGCGTCAGGAGTTTGACACGCTACAGGCTGAACATCAAAAGTTAAAACATACACTGGAAGGATCTCCGTTTTATTATTCAACTGTTAAGTGCAATAAATTGTCACCTGTCTAACAATAAACAAACAATTTAATTAAATTATAACCTGTGTATTTCTTCAAAATTGTAAATACAGGTACAATGTGGTTCAAAATTAATCTAAATAATTGAATATGACATCAAAAACATGCTAGAAGCCTACAAAAAAATTAAGATGTTTAATATAAGATTTATTTAAAACAACAAACATCAGATTATTGGATGACTGCAAAGATCAAGGTAAATAACAGACCACCTATAACATCTACGGTGGTACACAACATAAAGTATAAAAAAATCTGACATTTCGAAGTTCTTTATGCACAAAATCTTTTACAGTGATAGGGCGTGTGTTTAGTTTTCAGCAGGACAAATGTTTCCTCACATTTCACCTTTAGTTCATTGGGTGTGAGGTCTGTGGATGATGTGCTGAATAAAACTCAGGTAAATCTAGATGCTCCTCATAGTTGTCGTCAGACGAAGCGGTGTACGTGTCACTACTGTCCAAGCTTGTCCTCACTGCACAAACTGGGTCCACAGCCCGCAGTTCTTGGATGTCGTCATCTGTCAGCCTGAACGCCTTTTTTGATTTCATCATGTCCTGGACGACTGAGAATCTTCACCAGCATCTGTCAGCACTGTTAAAAGAACAAACAAATGTAGTTAGGGTGGTATATTACATCCACATCTTCAAAGGTGAGATGAAAATGTAAACGCAGGGCTCCAGACTGCACTTAGCTGGGTTCTATTTTACCTGTGAAGTTCAGACTGTTAAAAATGATTTTAGCTACTTCTCTTTTAATAATGATGAAAAATTAAATGCTTTAATGGCTCAAACAATTTGTAATTAGGAGTAGAGGCCAATGTATGTTATATGTTATGTTCTGAATGTTTCCTGACCAAGTTCAGACTTTGATTGTAAATAAATAAACATTTGTGATTTTCATTAGCTTTTAAATTCAAGCCACTGTGACCTCTGGATGAATATTTTGGAAGATGTAATGACTAAGTTATCTGAGCAATGCTAATAAAACATTTTACACTGAAAATTATGTAAAATCTAAAATTGCAGTGGCCTAAAACAGAAGCAAATTATGCATATCAAGAACCAAAATTAACTTACCCTGCCATACAGGTGCAGTTTGCTGTGAGAATGTAGTTCTCCACTTTGTTGACGATTACCCAAGCCTCATACATTGTAGTCTTCACGCCTTGTCTCTGACTGGGGAGGACTTTGGACTTTAAAACACAGAAATCTGCGTCCATATCATTATATCGCACTTCCTGTACATGTCCACAAACAACGTAGTCATACGCATCAAGTGATTTGTATGCTCGTAGCTTTTCTAACTTCACTTACTAACGTCATCCTCCTATTCAGTAACTATACACGGATCAGGAGGCTGATGGACATTGCTCAAAGTTAACTTATTAAAGTAAGCTTTGCGATCATTTACCGATAACACGCTAGCGTAGCTTGATAATACACTACAAGCCGTCATACTGCTGTGGCCACGCTGCGCGCGCAGCTGCTTGATGACGTAGGCTGTAAATGGGTCTATAGCGGTCAGATAGAGATATTGCAGTCGCTGTGATTGTCAACGCAGCGCGGCAACCCCCACCTGCTGGTTATTAGAGAGGACGCAGTCTTCCTGTAATTTGTACATGTTTGAACGTTCCTGTTTACAACGGGACCAATTTGACATTTTTGTACTCACAGCATCCTTTATTTTGATTTTCGCAGAGAATCAAATGTTGACAGGCAGAACAGCTACACAGACTTCAGACAGTCATGTCTGCTTTTTGATAAAACTTGACACGTTTATCTTAGATTCTGTGCAAAACAAGCTGTCTGTCCCAGTTATTTTAGACTGCAAGTTTAAAATAACACACATGAGGCATCTTTTGTCTTGATTTTCACAAATATCACACAAAAGACAACCGACTTTGTTTGACCTTGTCACAGGTCGACAACTTCATAAAAATCATTGATTTTTATTTGTTTTAACATCATTTTACAGAAACACCTTGCATTTGAATCAGATCACTTTTATGTGCGTTGGTGTGATTAAAACAGCGATCAGATTGGGTTGGTGAGTAACTGTTGTTTTATTATACACAGTGAAACACACACCTAGAGGCTGGTTGGTTTTGGTTTACTCAGGGCTACATTAAAGGTGATGATTTATACGCACACTGTAAAATAAGAACCATTTAACTTGATTTTTCACAGTAAATCAGTACAAACATGGACAGTCTAACAAATACATCAACAACTAGGGTGCCTGTTTCATCTTTTGATAGGTACTTAGCTGCAAAGCACGTCCTTCAAGAAACAGGTGAACATCCCCTGGTGTTTTACGACAGGCTCCTCTCTGCTTACACCAGGGACATGCCTGTCCCTGGAGTGGAGGAAGATGAACAGTTTAAAAGTCTGTTCACTTTTAATCTGATTCCTTTTCTGCTGAAAAATGTTCGCTTCCATACTAATGGCAAAGAGAGTACCATGGCAGAAATAAAACAATGTGCTGTGGAATTTTTTGACATGCTCAAACAACGGCAAACACCCTCAGTGGTGTGTCCAGGTCAAAAGGTCACATCCCACTCGCAAAAAATAGAAGAGGTACCCTCTCCTGCAGTACACATGATTTTCATGATAGCAAACAACTGATTTTATCCAGCTGGAACAATGACTCTGATAGGTTCACAAGGAGTTTTACTCCTATTTCACCTCAGGTTGAAAGCCCTGAGATGAGCAATGAACCACAAAAGGCAGGTGTTCGCTCTCTAGATGAACCCAGATGGTTCGGATCGAACCAAAAGGGTTCTCTAATGGGTCTCACTGTGGGTGAAGTTCGAAGGCGGTTGCATGAGCGCCGCGAACCATTGATCTATGCTCGGACCCAGTATGTAACCCCGAGTCTCACTGTGGGTGAAGCTCGGAGGAGGTTGCATGGGTACCGTGAAGCGTTGAAGAATGATCAGTCCCAACAGGTAACCCTGAGAAGCGACCCTCCTGCCCCTGCACCTCGAGCTGCACTGTTCGAAACGTGCCAAGAGTCACACAAGCTCCAGATTAAGGAAATGACGCCTCCGCGCGTGGACGTGACTGAGGTTGTGAGTTGTTTGTCGAATGAATTGAATGTTACAGTGGTTGACCATGCTGACACAACGTGTGACGTTGTCCTTGACGATAACACAAACAATGTTGTTCAACCTGGTGCAACGACGCGCAGCACTACCTTTTGCCATGACTCAGTGCACACAGTTGACAACAACAGCGTCAACATTGACAAAGATGCTGACAGCAAACAACTTGCTGATGACCAGCGTCCTGAAAGTCAAGATGCTGACAGCAAACACATTGCCGACAATCAACATCCTGAAGGTCATGAGACAGACAGCCATCATGATACTGACAGCGACGACGGTTACACAGACAGAGTCACACG
The DNA here is from genome assembly GCA_038048925.1 of Garcialebias charrua. NCBI lineage: Eukaryota > Metazoa > Chordata > Actinopteri > Cyprinodontiformes > Rivulidae > Garcialebias > Garcialebias charrua. The sequence continues at coordinate 10,204 of JBBPBX010021117.1, read as the reverse complement.
TACACAGAAACGTGTGAAAAAACCTAAACGGTTCCTGTGTAGCTTTATCAAAAGGGGGATAGCTAAGAGAGCGTACCTACCACTCACACTGGAAGGGGTCCTCGCTCGAGAAGCACTCCTTTATTCCGGCTCAGATGTGTCTATCATGTCAGCCGAACTGTTTGAGGAGCTACGGACCGCCGCTAACGATGTTGACAGGCAAATACCCTTTGTGAGATACACTTATGGTGAGCTACAGGACCCCGCAAAGATGAGAACAACCATGACAGCCATGATTCACATACAGATTGGCAAAATGTCACTATACCACCCGGTATACGTGTCTGAACTTGACTCACTTCAGACTCCATTTTTGGTTGGCCAAGATTTTATAAACCGTTTCGACGCGATTATAAATTATGGTGATCAAACAATGTGGGCCACAGTGAGCAAGCCACTGCCATTCGAGGTGCCTCCACAAGGTCAGGACACTGACTGTATAACAGCAGGTACCGCAGAAGTCACAAGGATGTCCCCAACCGAGACCACAAGCCTGGTAAGTGAACCTCCAGATACAGGTGAGACAGAGGAGACTCAACAGGTGGACCAGACTCTGGCCCAGCACGAGAACCTCCTCTGCGAGCTGACACCTTCAGCACTCACTGAACACTGCCTACCACAGGTGGAGGAAGGTGTGGAGATCCAAGGGTCCCACACCGATGACGCTGTACTGTCCTCTGGGACAGGTAATTCGGCTATTAGCAAAGCTTTCAGTGAAATCTTGGTTCAAGGACATCTGAGTCCAGAAAGTGACAGTCTACAACACGCTGACAGTCACTTGGACTTCATGGTTACTGATTTTGAGGACAACGCCTCAAACCAAAGGGGGGCAACCTCACACTATCTACCACAGGCAGAGAAAGGTGTGGAGGTCCAAGGATCCCACACCACAGACGCTGTACTGTCCTCTGGGACAGGTAATTCGGCAATCAGCCAAGCTTTCAGTGAAATCTTGGTTCGAGGACATCCGAGTCGTGAAAGTGACAGTCTACAACACGCTGTCAGTCACTTGGACTTCATGGTTACTGATTTTGAGGACAACTCCTCAAGCCAAAGGGGGACAACCTCACACTGCCTGCCACAGGCAGAAGAAGGTGTGGAGGTCCAAGGATCCCACACCACAGACGCTGTACTGTCCTCTGGGACAGGTAATTCGGCAATCAGCCAAGCTTTCAGTGAAATCTTGGTTCGAGGACATCCAAGTCCTGAAAGTGACAGTCTACCACACGCCGACAGTCATTTGGACTTCATTGTTACAGATTTTGAGGACCCCTCCTCAAACAAAAGGGGGGCAGACTCATACTCTCACTATCTACCACAGGTAGAAGATTATGTGGAGGTCCAAGTCTCCCACACCACAGATGCTGTACTGTCCTCTGGGACAGATAATTCAGCAATCAGCCAAGCTTTCGATGAAACCTTGGTCCAAGAGCTTTTGAATCTGGAACTACTCAGAGATGAAATAGTTCTGACAGACTCAAAGAGCACCTCTTCAGTCATGAAGTGGGAAGACACATACCACAACGACAGTGACACGTCGCAATCTGACCAGTCAGACACACCTGCGACTACGCCGAAAGTGGTGACACACCTGAATTACGCAGAAAGAGGTAAACGTACAGAGATACGTTGGCCGAAAAAAATATGGTTCCTGTACAAGGTTCCTGATAAACTACGCGAACGGCTTAAACTAAACAAAGGCATCCTAACTCGTGCCCATGGACGGACGTCCACACCCGTGTGCGTGGTCCCCCATGACCACAGGGGGGTGATGTTAGGTCATGCCCATGTCAAGGACAAAGATTTCAATAACCCCACAAACGACAAAGATCTCGCAAACTCACAGACTTCATGGGAAAACAAGGTCGTCCAAGCACAGGTTAGTAAATAAACTAAACAGTTTAAACTATACTAGTTGCGAAAAGACACCGTTCCAACTAGAACTTAGAAACGCTAAGCATAAAACCCACAACAAAAACTAACCTTAACAACCGTTTAAATCTGCAGGATTTAATTGACATCGGTTATAAAGCTAAGAACTGTTTTTCTTGTGTGTGACACGTTGGAATCTGACGACCAGAGTGAGTTTGTTGTAGTGAAACGTTGTTTTCTAGTTGCTTGATTGCTACTTTTGTTGTTATTGAAGTTGTTATTGTTTTCTGAACACTCCCAGCCAAAAGAGGTTTTGATTAATGTTAGTTGAAGACTTAAATGGATTTAACTATGCCAACATGCTGTTCATTTTGTTAAAGATCTCAATCTTTGATGAGTCATTGTAGATTTATACTACTTAAGGTACTATAATCTACACTGATCTCCCAATCATTTAGGTAGAACCGATTCGATCGTCTCTATTCTAGATCTATTCATTTTGATGAGTCTCGCCATAGACTTCAAAATTTACAGGGAATACCAAATCTTGCGTCGTTCGTCTAAAAGACAACAGACATTTAGACCAAACTAGATTTCATTTTTATTTTAGTTTAACCTAAACTAAGTAATGAATGGAGGAATAGTTTGAAAGAAGAGGCCTTCGTTACAGAAGCCCTCCAAAAACTATAGGTATACATCCCTTTATCTGATTTTTACAGCATTGATCCACCCCTTAATTGGTAATTGTAGCTGATCTAATCCATGATAGCTTACATACCAGGTGCATATAGGTAAGGCTTAATGTAGAATCCCAATCATAAGCCCACCTAAAACCACATAATTGCATGACACATTGAACCAGGGTGGCACCGACTGGAAGCCATCCAGCCTGCAACCTTCGATGTGGGGACCTGCTGCTCCAACGTTGGTCTTCAACCTTCATCCAAGGGCCGCCTCCTCTGGTTCAATCGAGGGATCCCCTCTACATGCTGATTAAAAACCATTCTTGCTGATGAAATCAATAACCCCCATCGTTGTGGATTTACCGTTGTGGATTATAAGACTTTGTTTTCCAAGGGATCACAGACTCAGTTCTCCATGGGTTAACAGACTATGTTTTCCAAAGGATTAAAAGCTTGCCGCAATGGGATTACCTACGAACAGTATGGAATTTCCAAAAACATTATGGGAGTATAATTTTGAACTTTTTTTGATTTTTTGACTTTTTTCCACTTGCTGGATTACATAGAGGTCAGAGACATTCGGTGGTATCCTTTCGTGTTGGAACTCATCTCCAAGGACAGGCGATGATTTCCAAAAAGGGGGACTGTAGTGATACACCTCGTCTCTGATATTTCAGGGTTCACACCCCTCTGAAACTCTAAGTGTTACACTTTCTTGGACATCTCAAGGAGACCAGTGGACACTATCTTCGTTGCAATTATTTTGAATTAATGGACACCAATTAATCAGATTGAACTTTCTTTTTAATGTGTGTTAATTCAGAATTAATCAAACAGTATATTTTTGTCATTTCATTGATAATCTGTTACTTGCATGAGTTGTGACCCTTCTGCTGGTTTATTTCTGCTGAACAAGCAGTCTTTGAATCTAAAGCACAAGGTCTTGTAACTTGCAACTTCTTTTGTGTTGTCTGTGAAGTAGCCATAATATTCTCTGTGCTCACAAGCTGCCATCTGGTCGCTTTGTAAACAGTTTCCCGTTGTCCGTCAAGAGACTTTCGACCAATAGTCACCGAGGAGGTGGGGAGACCCCACCTCCCCTATAAATGGACTCTTCCGCATTTTCACTTTAGTGTGAAGGAGAGAACTAACTGACAACGTGGTTTTCCTCCTCTGAAAGCTGGAAACGTCCGGTCATTGTGTCAACTAGACCCACGTTTCAGCTGGAGCCCCAGCAAGCCTTGCTGTGTCTCAAAACACTCATCTCTGAAAGAATTTGTTTTCCGAAGTTTTATTTTGAAACTCTAGTCAGGACGTTGACCTTTGTTTCCTGCCGAGGGAGGCGAGTTTCCTCGTATCGTGGGTCAGCCACACACGCTGAAGTTCCAACTGGACGGCCGGTGGACAAAATCATCCACGTGTGTCCAGATACTGTACTTCTCAACTCTCCTCTCCAAGAGACGAACAAGGTAAAGAGTCGTGGTGTCTGAGCGTGCGGGCACTCAGTTTCTGCTCGTGTGGGAAAAAGGTGTCACCCAGTCTGGTTCAAAGTAAATCAACTTCGGTTAACTTAGCTTTCAATCTTTTTATCTTTCAACTCTTCTTCCTCCTTTTTCTTATCACAGAAAACTAAGTAATGTGCCAACAGAAAAGTTGCTAACTGTCTGTTTGTTTTTAATTTGAATTCTTGTCAAAGTAGTTAGAATCAGAGCTAATATCGATACCAATGTTTAATGTAATTTTGTGATAGTTTTCAATAAAAGGTCTATTTTCTGGTAGACCAAAATAAGTTGAAGTCTAAGTGTGAAATTACATTTCTGGCTAATCATAGTAAACAAGTTAATACCGGAAAAAGGGTGAACTCGCGAATTGGTGGAAAGGTTTGTGCAGATGAAACCTGCTCGTTCCTTTCATCCGATCTATTGGTGACACCGTACGTGTTTAAAGACACACTATGGTGCATACCATTATATGATTTATTACAATACTACTCTTTCTGTAATGCCGCCACAGGTGTGCAGTGTACATTGGGGTACAATATGTTTTGAAGAGTGCAGTTTTTACAGACACTGAGCACATAGAGAACCTCCGAAGAAGCACATTAGCTTGTACATATTGCATACAATGCTGCCTGTAAATGTCCCTGTCATCAGAAAGGTCAGCGGCTGATGATGCTGATGACCTTTTACTTTTCGTCTCTCATCCAACCGACACGCTACCTTCTGTTTTATCATTACTTGAGGAATTTGGAATAATTTCTGGCTACAAATTAAACCTGAGTAAAAGTGAAATTTTCCCTGTTAATACCCTGGCGCAAATGCTTGACTTCAGTAAATGGCCTTTTAAAATTGAGAAGATAAAATTCTCTTACCTGGGCGTTACAGTTACGAGGAGGTATAAAGATTTATATCAAGAAAATTTTGTCTCTCTGTTGAATCAGACAAAGCAGGCATTATCCCGATGGTCACCGCTTTCCACATCCCTCATAGGCCGTATTAACTCAGTCAAGATGGTCACTTTACCTAAGTTTTTATATCTCTTTCAAAATATTCCTGTTTTTATCCCTGGTTCATTCTTTGTTCAGTTAGATTCCATCATTTCATCATATCTGTGGCAAGGAAAACGTCCACGCTTAAATAAGACATCTCCAAAAAACTAAGGCCGCAGGCGGTCTTGCCCTTCCAAATTTCCGCTTTTATTATTGGGCAGCAAACTTGCACTGTCTAGCATTCTGGTCATTCTATTACAACAGGCCTGACAGCCCTGACTGGGTAGAGATGGAGTCACAGTGTTCTGGGAAATGGTCCACCCTGGCTTTCTTGGGATCCTCACTCCCGCTTCCACCACTTACAACTGTCTCACTAAAAATCTGGGCACAGTTTTGTAAATGTTTTAATTTCTCTAGTTTCTCGCTCTATAGCCCTATCATGTCCAACCAACTTTTCAAACCCTCATCTCAGGACTCTGTTTTTAAAGAATGACAGAGAAGGGGTATAGTACGCTTCAATGACTTATTTCTCAATAACATGTTAGCTTCTTTTCAACAACTATGTGAAAAATGTAGTCTTCCCCAGTCCAATTTTTTTTAGGTATCTCCAAATACGGCACTTTATTACTCTTCATTTGTCCAGCCTTTCCATTTCAACAGATAGCAGTATTATTGACACTATTCTCTCTCTAGACCCAAATAAAAAACGTTTTATTCATTCATTTACAATACTGGATTTGAAGCGTGTTTCCTCAGATAAAATCAAAGCTGCTTGGGAAGAGGATCTTGGCTCCTCTATTTCAGAGGACTCTTGGACCTCCATACTCAGACTGGTGAGCTCCAGTTCTCTCTGTGCTAGACATTGTCTAATACAATTTAAAGTGGTGCACAGAGCTCACATCTCTAAACTGAAATTGTCCTCTATGTATCCTGATGTTAGCCCGTTCTGTGTGAGATGCAAACATGCTGAAGCCTCTCTCTCCCATATGTTTTGGTTTTGCTCATCTCTGAACAAATATTGGCGGGAAATCTTTCAGACATTATCACGTGTACTAGATACATGTCTGAATCCTGACCCACTGATTGCTCTGTTTGGTCTTGCAGAGGGCATGACAAACCTAAATAAAAATCAACAGCACATATCGTTCACCTCTCTCCTGGCCAGATGAGCTATTTTGTTCAGGTGGAAAGAAGCGTCTCCACCCACCCACGCTCAGTGGTTGGCTGACATCATGTCCTGTTTAAAGCTGGAGAAAATCAGATTCACACTCCAACAGAAAGAGGGTAAATTTGAGATGGTTTGGGGACCTTTCATGAATCTATTCCAGTCTCTTTGACAACACAACTCCTTTAGGGTAATGCAGTCTCTTGGCTATTTTATCTTCTTTTTTTTTCCCCCTTTTGTTTTGGCAATGATTGGGTAGGGAAGATTTTTTATTTATGTATTTATTTTGTTCTCTTTCCTTTGGTGTGGATTATAATGTACATGCTGCAATTCAGATTGACTCAGTCTACAAATGTCTTCACTAATGGTTACATGCAAATGCTTCATTACCATCTTTGCTGTTTAATGATTTTGTTTTTTTCTGGGAAAAAAATGAAAAATTCAATAAAAAGATCTTGAATTCAAAAGGAACAAAACAAATCAAGTTCAAACTCAACTAAACTTTGATCCACAAAGAGACAACAGAGACTTTTCACTCCAACTTTTACATCATCTCAACTTTTACTTTTTCATCCACATTATTTAAAACTTTTATGTTTATCATTAAACTGAGCAGATGTTTGTAGACCAAATCCACATATGTCCACATGAACTAAATGAGAGGAATACAACATTTATAAATTGACCTTTGACCCTGTTAACTTGTTCAGTGATGTCCATGAAAATGTTGAATGTGATGAAGATTAAAAAGTGTCTCTAACTTGATTCAAAGAGAATTCCTCCATGGCTCTAATAACTACTAATAATAATTCAAAGTGCTGATATTCTCCACTGACATGAAGGTAATGAACACATCTGGACTCACCGAAACGTTCTGCTGTTCCTCACAGCTGGAATCAGTCTCAGTCGTCCCTCCTTTGATGTGTTGTACTTCTTCAGGTCCAACTCATCCAGAACCTCCTCTGACATCTGCAGCATGTAGGCCAGAGCTGAACACTGGATCAACGAGAGTTTCTTTGATCTGTTCTCTGACTTCAGGAACTCTTGGATCTCCTGATAAACTGAGAGGTCCTTCATCTCCATCAGACACTGGAAGATGTTGATGCTTCTGTCTGGAGAGATTTCATCACCCTTCATCTTCTTCAGGTTGTTGATGATCTTCTGGATAGTGTCTGGACTGGTGTCTGTCTGACCCAGCAGACCTCCTAAGAGTCTCTGGTTGGACTCCACAGAGAGGCCATGAAGGAAGCGAACAAACAGGTCCAGGTGGCCATTTTTACTGAGGAATGATTTATACATGACTCTGTTCAGGAAGTCCTCCAGAGATGACTTACTGACCTTCTTTCCCAGAAACCTCTTCATCACCTCCATGTTCCTGGAGGTGAAACAGTGGAACATGTAGACTGCAGCCAGAAACTCCTGAACGCTCAGATGAACAAAGCAGTAGACTGGTTTCTGGAAGATCACACACTCTCTTCTGAAGATCTCTGTACAAACTCCTGAGTACACCGAGGCCTCTGGGACATCCAGACCACACTGCTCCAGGTCTTCTTGGTAGAACATGATGTTTCCTTCCTCCAGATGTTCAAACGCCAGCCTCCCCAGCTTCAGAAGAACTTCCCTGTCAGCCTCTGTCAGCTCCTGTGGACTGGTCTCAGGTCCTTCATGGTACTTGTTCTTCTTCCTGGTTGTCTGAACCAGCAGGAAGTGTGAGTACATGTCAGTCATGGTCTTGGGCAGCTCTCCTCTCTGCTCTCTAGTCAACATGTGGTCCAGAACTGTAGCAGTGATCCAGCAGAAGACTGGGATTCCACACATGATGTGGAGGCTCCTGGAGGTCTTCATGTGGGAGATGATTCTTCTGGACAGCTCTTCATCACTGAACCTCCTCCTGAAGTACTCCTCCTTCTGGGCGTCAGTGAAGCCTCGTACTTCTGTTAGCCTGTCCACACATGAAGGAGGGATCTGATTGGCTGCTGCAGGTCTGGAAGTGATCCAGACCAGAGCCGAGGGCAGCAGGTTCCCCTTGATGAGGTTTGTCAGCAGCACGTTGAGCGAGGACTTCTGGGTGACGTCAGAAAGCAGCTGACTGTTGGTGAAGTCCAGGTGGAGTCTGCTTTCATCCAGGCCGTCAAAGATGAAGAGAAGTTTCCAGACAGCCAGCTTCTCTGCTGGGACCTTCTGTAATGTTGGATGGAAAACATGGAGCAGCGTGAGAAGACTGTGCTGCTCATCTCTGATCAAGTTCAGCTCCCTGAACGAAAGCACAACCACCACGCTCACATCTTGGTTCTCCAAGCCCTCGGCCCAGTCCAGAGTGAACTTCAGCACCGAGAAGGTTTTTCCAACGCCAGCGACGCCGTTGGTCAGAACCACTCTGATGGATCCATGTTGCTCAGGTAAGGCTTTAAAGATGTCCTGGCACCTGATTGGAGTCTCCTGGAGGCTCTTGGTCCTGGAAGCTGTCTCCAGCTGCCTCACCTCATGTTGGGTATTAACCTCTTCACTCTGTCCCTCTGTGATGTAGAGCTCAGTGTAGATGCTGTTGAGGAGGGTTCTACTTCCTGGTTCATCACTTCCTTCAGTCACACGTTCACATCTCCTCCTCAGACTGATCTGATGTTCCTCTAAGACCTCCTGCAGACCAACATCTGGTGAAAAATGTGACACAGAGCAGATGTGAATGCTGCAGCAGAAACTCCAACATTCTGATTGGTGCTTCAATCTGAAGGATCTTTCTAATCATCTTCAATCTTCATTCTGTCCCACACAACAATGTGTCTGGATGAAGACAACAGGTGGACACAAATGTCTTACCTTGGACACAGCTGCTCTGACTGGCTGTCTGCTGTCCACTTCTGCTTCTGGGTCTTTGTCCACACTGGGGACAGGAGGAGGGTCCTGATGAAGCAGACTGGTCCCAGTATGAGGTGATGCAGCGTCTGCAGAACCAGTGTCCACAGCTGGTAGAGACTGGATCCTTCAGGACGTCCTGACACAAAGAACAGCAGGACAGCTGCTCCTCCTCACAAACACCACTCCTCTTCCTCCCTCTGTGAAGACATTTAGTGATGAAGAAGTGGAACAACAGGAAGTGTTGATCAGATCAGTTCTAACATCTGGCTGCTGCTTCACTCTGACTCCAGGATGAGGAGAAAACTCTTGTTCACATCCATCCACTAGAACCTCCTGAACCATCAGAGACAGGAACCAGAACCTCACTGACTTTCAGGCTGTGCTCTGAATTATTGCTGCAGGTTCTTGAACTAAACTATTGAAGACAAGAAGATTCAGTCTAAATCAGCAACAGCTGTCTTACTTTGTGTCTGAGGGTCCAGGTTCTTCACTGAAGTCTGGAGGTTGATCATTGGACCAGTCACTCTTCATGGACAGACAGCTGGGTCCTGGAGGTTCTGCTCTCTGTCTGAGGTTCTGACCTCTGAAACACAAACATGTTGTTCTTCACATCACATGAATCCCTGAAGAAAACCATTGAAGAAGCTCTGAACACACAAACTGCTGCAGAGACTCTGAAGGTTCAAAGATCCAGAGTGAAACCTTCAAGTTCAAGAATCTTTATTATCCCCAAGAGACAATTAGTTTCAGTCAGTAGTCACATAAAACATCTGTACTAGACCAGACACTGAGACATTAAAATAACAGAAATCATCTCTTCATTGATAAAGTCTGATCACTCTAGGGATGAATGAGTTGTTCAGTTTGTTCGTTCTACATCTGGGCAGCAGAAACCTGCGTCCAGATGGAAGTAACCTGAACTCACCATGGAGTGGATGATCAGGATCTGCCAGAATCAACCTGGACTTGTTCACTGACCTCGCCTTGTGTAGGTCAGTGAGGTTCTGTAGGTCAGTGAGGTTCTGTAGGACTATGCCAGCAGTTTTGCTGCACATCCTGACAATCCTCAACAGTTTGTTCCTGTTCTTACATGTTAAAAAT